>QVTF01024560.1:0-265000 GCA_003573665.1 Oxygymnocypris stewartii | reverse complement strand
TTGTGAAAAATAGGAAGACTGATTTTTATGAAAAGCTTTATGGACAGATCGCTTGAGAGTGACACTTGAGGTACCAGCATCATTTATAGTCCAATGACAGCAAGGTGGCGAGGGAGTCGTGGTGTGAGCTGCTACTAACAATGAGCAAGATTGACTTTTCAGGGCTGGAGATGGACTTAGGCCTCGTTTACAATAGTGCAATTTCGATTTATAACGGCGTTTTAGAATGAAAACGATCCTCATCTACACCAGCGTTTTCTCTGCGTTTCAGAAATGATCTCCGTCTACACTACACAACCGAAAACCACATGACCATTCATGCAGGTATAACCATTGATGTGTAGATCCCGGAGTAGTGAAAACGATAGGCGTAACCGTAGCAAAAGTTATGTGCTTTAAAACAAAAACGCACTAGTGTAAACAAGGCCTTAAAATAGGCCTCCCAAAACTAGATTCTGAGATTCCAAATTCTGGAAGATAAATTCTTCAAACATTGGTAAAAAAGAAAGTTGTACTGGTCCCTCAAGAGTCATTCTGAACCTATCTGTTTATAAAACCTTATAAAAAAAAATCTCAATGCTACAGCTTGTGATTCCTATGAAATTGGGGGTCATATTTCAGAGTTCTTAACCAAACAAAGTCTCAGAGAATCTGACACATTGTACTTCTGTACACGTTAACGTTGTTGTGTGGATGTCCTTTCTTATAGACTCATAATAATAATAAAAATGTGTTACATTTTACATAGCGCTTTTCTAGTTACTTAAAGTTTTACATTGTAAGGGGGGATCTCCTCAACCACCACCAATGTGCAGCATCCATCTGGATGATGCGGTGGATGTTGCACCAGAACATCCACCACACATCAGCTTATTGGTGGAGAGGAGACAGAGTGATAAAGCCAATCAGTAGATATTGGGATGGTTAGGAGGCCATGAAAGTCAGAGGCCAATGGGCAAATGGGCAAATTTGGCCAGGATGCCGGGGTAACACCCCTGCTCTATTTCAAAGTATATCCTGGGATTTTTAAAGACCACAGAGTCAGGACCTCGGTTTAACGTCTCATCCAAAGGATGGTGCTTTTTGAACGTATAGTGTCCCTGTCACTATACTGGGGTGTTAGGACCCACACAGACCACAGTCTGCTGGCCTTACTAACACCTCTTCCAGCAGCAACCAAGTTTTCCCAGGCGGTCTTCCATCCAGGTACTTACCAGGCTCAACCCTGCTTGGCTTCAGTGGGCGACTAGTCTTGGCCTACAGGGTGATATGGCTGCTGGAACAGAATGCATAGAATGATTATGAAAATGTTATAGTAATTGTTATCATTATAGTCATCGTCCTTGGTGTGAACTGCCCTATACACATCAAAAAAGACATGCAGGACACTAGGTATCTAAAAGAAAACTAGCTGTTGAATCAAATATAAACCTTGAAAGTGTTTTTTCCCCCCTATCTTAGTTTAGTCAACTCCATATTATGAAAAAATGACTATGTGGATTGCATTCTGAAAGACTTCATTATACGTGATGCTGTAAGAGCACAGATGTTTCAGAATGAAACCGGCTGTGGACATTTTCTAATGGCTAAGTAATTTTCTTAGCCTGTATAGCGTAGGATGGAAGTTTATAAAATAAGTACATTGGCTGAATAGAATGTTTGCTATTAGAGGTTTTTGTTCTTCTTTCAGCTTTGGTTGATTATTGTTCAGTGTGGTTCCAGTGTGGTACACAGTTTGCATGTTGCAAAAGTCTTGTCAAGCTCCACCTAGCTCTGGAGATGCTAAAATCCAAATGCTTTCCCTCGTTGAAAATGACGCAGGATATATTTGTTATTCCTCCACAATTTATGTTATGTTCTGTTATGTTTCTCTTCTGGATTATGTAACTGGTTGGGAAGCTGTAGTTACAACATGAGGTGTGTTCAAATGCAATGCATATTTTTCTAAAAATAAATAAATCAAATAAATGTAGGCTTTTTTAAATCTACTTATATAAAATAATGAATAAAAATGTGCATGTATGTTTTTGCAATGCTGTCATATTTTGTACATGCAAATTGTCAATAAAAAAATATCTCATTCACTTTAACACATTTATGTTCAATACAGATAGTATGCATTCTGTCACCCATGTTTTCTAATTAACACACCCTCAACTCCAAAATCTTGGGCTTAAAGAATGTTCTGAGTTTCTCATTTGTAATTACAGCATTGTGGTGATGTTCATGTGCATTTCTTTATGACATGACTTGAATACACCAATATAAATTCCATATTTTAACTGCATTACCATTAACTTTCTCACTCATTTGTTTCAGATCCACTTGTTTGATTGTGTGAATGATTGTGGTAGTTCCAAATGCAACCTCACAGGTCTTACTCGGGCTCTTTCATGGGGTTCTCTAAGCTCTATTGATCACCAGGTGTTTCTTCACTAAATCTTTCAGAGTCAGTAAGCTTGCATCGCTCTCTCTTAATTTGCTTCTTAAAGCTGGTATAAAGCTTGTCTTGTTCTCTGACACCAAACTCCTGCCACTAACGGCCCTCCCTCACATCCCGGCCACTTCTTCACGGGTGGCTCTGGGTTTCCTTTTATACTGAATCAAGCATTATTAAGTTCCTGGCCCTGTACACACATACAATCTACTTCTATTCTATAGCTCGCTGCAATTTGATTTTTTTCCTCCCCAACAGCCACTGAGTAGGCCTGTAATGAACGGAGGATTACCTGCCGCCCAACCTGTAAACTGACCTCATTACACCCCCATGACATGCTCAACGGGGTCACCCCTCAATGGCTAAGCCCCATTCACATGAAAAGAACTAGAGCATAGCTTTTCAGACCTCCCAAGTAGCTCAACACGTCCCCGCTGTCTCTACCTGCACATCGAAGTAAAATTCCCTTTCCTTTTAAAGCCAGACAATTAAAATCACTGGGGCATGAGGGGGATTTTGGTCCTCTCCAGAGTAAAGGCTGTTGCCTATAGGCATTGTTTGATCTTTCAGATTATGAGTGATAAAGGTCAGATCGTTCCCAGATATGGCCCTGCATTGGCATTTAAGGTTATGAATGGAGCCTCACAGTTCTTCTTAGTGATTGACTTCCATTGGTGGTTGATTGCTGGCACCTGTCTGATATAATGGCCTCTGTTGTATGGCCATTATTTGAATGCAATAAGGTTTAACTGAGCATGGCGAGACCAAACCACAAGCAGTGTCCATACTGCACAAGCTCGATTAGTTTTAGATTTTCAGTTCATCCGAGGTATTTTGGAGAATATTTGTAAACATTAATCAATACCAAAATCAAGAAAATGTTATATTATTGTAAATTATGTATTGAAATTATACTGTTAATGTTGCCGTGAAATTGCATATATATGGTGCTCAAACAAAAAACTATAAATTAACTAATAATGATAATAATAATGATGCTATTTGTCAATATTTGGTATTTAGTAGATAATTCTTATTTACCCTGACACTCCAATCTTTAAAAACATTGAAATTGTAATAACAGTGTTAAATATAATCTTTAGTTAATCTTAGAATAAATATCTATTTTCAAGTTGTAGAATATTGTGATGCCTAAATTCACTTTAAACACCTGTGGATCGATTTATTATTATTATTATTATTACTATTATTATTATAGGTTTTTCTTTTCTTTTAGTTATTAGTTGAATTGTATATAAAATATACAAATGATTATTATCTTATGGGCATCAGGGCTTTATTGTGAAATTACATATGTAAAACATAAAAGCAAAGTGATATTTTTTATGACAAGCCTGCAGCATCTCCTGAATGTGCACAAACATTTTGTCACTCACACAGTCTGACTTCATATTTTTATAGTGTGCCATCTACATCTCTCGCTCTGGACCAGACTGTTGACTGCTTGCTGGCTTGTCTGTCATGACGCAGTTCAGGAAAACAAGAGGTTGTGGCAAGGGCCATGATATCACCCCCATCAAGCCTGATTGGGGCGGCCCATATGCCTTTAATACAACACCAGATGTGGAGCGGCTTAGGGCTCCCATCCCTTCTCATCTGCTTCCTACAGTCCTTCTTCACTTACAGTCAGCCATATCATCCCAGGTCATGTTTATTGCCTACTTAGCAAAGTAGGAAAAAAAAGTTAAATAGGTCAAAAACTGTAATTATCTGATGATTGGGAAGGGATGATTTGTATTTCAGATTGCTTCAGTCCAGGTCCTTAGAGTGTGGGTGTGGATGGTGAATGGATGGAGGATGTTTGCGGACAAAATGAAGGGATCACACTGTAAATTGAACCCCTGTGCTTTAGGGCTCAAGGAAAAGTATTGTTCATCCATTTACATTTACAAAACTTTGATATGGAATTGAACATCTGTCATGAGATGACCAGAATGGGGAAAATATGGCGGGGTACCCCTGTATTTCATTAACCTGCATTTTGTCTGTGTGAGGAGTTCTCCAAAATATAATTGGTCATTCCAGAACTGTTTAAGGGAGATTTGGGGTCTACAATCTGTTTTATTAATTTCAGTACTGAATATGTTCTTGGGGATCTTTGCAAAGGAACTCTGGAATAGGTTTGGACTTTGGATGCTCCCATATGACACATGTTTTGCTCAGGGCCTAATTTGTGTCAGAAAACAAGCAGGATACTGATTCGGCACCTCTGGAATTGAATCCGGCACCTATTTTAGGGGATCCTTACCACATATGCTTTGCAAGAAATTTGTTCTCTGAAATGTACACATTTTATGCTATCGTGCAACAATACTTGATCCATAGCACCATCATTTACTATTTTACTATACTGCAAGTGCTTGTGCCCCCATCCCAAACCTTATTATTATGTATACAATAATGTATACAAAAAATACATTATTTTTGTATTTTGTGTCCTTTTTATATTGCATTATTTTTTGTTGTTGTTATCATTTGTAATTCGTAAACTGCCCAAAAGCATCAACATGCATGTACACAATTCGATAGCCTCTCAAGATGGCTGACACTACAGTACCTCTCGTAGTCCAGTGTGAGCCCAATTACAACACTGAACAGAGGGGTATTTGTTGGCAGCCCACTGGTTTTTGTGTGTTGTGGCTTGGAACAACTCCATCGCTGCCAACGCAGATAGTCCAACAAATCAGCAGTGCTGCTACACAAATCGTAGCTTCATATTTTTTTCCTCATGGATTATGAGTTCCTCCTATTGCGCAGGACAAGGCCTCACAGTCTGACATTAGGACGATCTGGGCTTGGATGTTCAGTGTGTGTAGGAAGCAGGTTAATATACAGTCATCACACATCTGCTGCAATGTTGCCTTCCAATAATCTTTGTCTGCGATCTGTTGCCAGCAATTGATGACCAGTTTTTTCTTCCCTCACCCTCCTCCTCCGTCACCCCCTACTCCTTGCTACTCATGGCAGAGTTTTTTCAATTTGGATTGCCGTTCATGCTGGACTGTGGTGACAGGCTCAGTGAGGCTGGTGTAATGAGAAGTGGGCCCTGTTGAACAAGTGGACACTGTTATCCTCGTTAAGGACATGGCATAGAACCGGGTGCTCCCGTTATTCTTCATGCCATGGCTGACGAAAGTGTGAGACCCCGTGACTGTCTCTATCTGTCCTTCTTACAGTGGCTTTTGCTCTAATCTCGACCAATCACTGCCCCATCACCTTACATTTACACCCTTATCTGCCAGAGATGCTTTCAACTTCAGCTCGCTCTCTCTGCTTTAAGGCAAGTTACAAATTTATAAAATGTATCATTGTTATCAAATTTCTATTAAATTATATATACAGTGCCTATAAAAAATTATTCATACCCCTTACTTTTTTCCCGTTTTATGTTGCTTCCTTATGTTAAGCTGCTTTAAATTACTTTGATATATTAATCTACACTTCTTACACTATAATGGTAAAGCAAAACAAAAAAAAATACTAAAGGGTTTTAACATCTTTGCTAATTTATAAAAAATACCTTAAATTATTCCATAAGTACTCATACCCTCATCTGGGAGTTGGAATTGATCAGGAGCATTCATATTGCTTGTAGGTCTTACTAGACTTTGAGTGAAAGTAACTTGTGGCAAATTGAAATGAATGGGTATGATTTGGAAAGGCACACATATCTTAATAAAAGGTCCAACAGCTGCTAATGCATATCAGAGCAAAAAACAAGCCCTGGGGTCAAAAATAACAGTGTGTAGAGCTCAGAAACAGGTTTGCATCAAGCCACACATCTGGAGAAGAGGTCAGAAAAAAAAATCTGCTTCATTGAATGGTCACAGTAGCATGTAGTCTCTGTTACCGTTAATGTAAGAAGTTTGAAACAACTAGGATTCTTCAGTTAGACTGGTGACAAAAAACCTGATGGTCACTCTAGTTGAGCTCCATGATCATATGGGGAGATAGGAGAAACCTACTGAAGGATAAACATCACTGCACAACTCCACCAATCTGGGCTTTATTGCGATGTGGCCAAACTCAATCCACTCCTCAGTTAAGACAAAAGAAAATACACTTGGAATTTACAAAAAAAAACACCTAAAGGACCCTCAGACTTATTTAAAGCAGTTTAACATAAGACAGCAACATAACAAAATGTGAAAAAAATAAAGGGGCTTGAATACAATCGGCACTGTATACACACAGTATGTATATATATATATATATGTGGAGTTTATATGCAGAAACATATAACACCGTTTTTTTTTTTCAAAAATCATGTTTTTTATGTTATCATGTTTTTGTGTTAGTTAGCTCTTTTTCTTTTGTTATTTTGTTGCCAAGTCAAAATAACCCATCTGCAGTTTGAGATTAATTGGAATGCACAATGATAAAACATGATTTCTGAGAATTGTTACAAACTGAGTTATCTGTTTTTGCAAATTAACTCTACACATATATATCTATATAACTATTTTCTTTCATCTAAGGGTTAACTTAAATATAAGATTACAGTACAAGACTGCAGGCAACAGCATTTGTGGCAATAATGACATTGATTAATATTACATTTCAATTCCAGTTTAACTTCTTTGTGAATTGGACCATTCCATAAACATAAAAAATACTGACCGTTTCAACAATGTAGAAATATAGACATGAGGTTTAACATGTTAATTATTTGCAAGCATCCATGGTAAAAGTACACAGAAAACCTTAGAAAACTTTAAAAAACAACAGTAATAATAGACAGCTCAAATAATACAAAAGAATAAATAATGAATGTAAGTGAATTTACAACAAATTAGAAGCTTCACATTTCTGCTTTTAAATCCTTAAAAAAACTGGCCCAATTTATTTTCATTGTAAGTGCCTCGTAGTAACATCCATTTTTGCTTTTATAAATGAGAGAAATATTCAAACAATTTTTTGTGGTAGTCAACATTGCAATAAATGGTGTCGATAGAGCTTAATGTGAATTGAACTCTGAATATTCCTGTTTTAAGTATAAATCCATGCCTTTTTATAGTATGTATTCCATCACTAAATGATTGGGTCAGTTTTGCCTCTGGAGTCCATAACCTCCTCAGAACACCCAGCAACACCATCTACATTCACTGTGAGGCTCTCCACACACAACTGGCCCAGTCATTTTCAGTTCTCACACTCAAACTAAAAATGAGGTGCAATCGTTTCCACGTTTCTTAAGATAACATTATGAAAGAGCGTGAGCATGGAGTGCTATAGCAATCAGAAAGGTTTTGTTTAGGGCGGTTGATGGGGATTGAAGTAATGGGTCAGAGGAGAAGGAGACTGATGCTTCAGTGCAAAGTTTGGGTTCATATGTGGGACATTGGCACTGTTGTGTGACTCCACAGGTCTGGAACATTACGAGTTGTCAGCGGCAGTGCCTGAACGGGCAATAGATGGAGCAGATTTTTCTTCTGGCCAATTCCTTAAAGACCCAAATGGAGGTGGAAATTACAAGAAAAACAATTCAAACATAACAACATACCCCGGAGAGCAAGAACATGTGATACATAGAGCATTTAAAGAATTAAATCATAATTAGACTTTTGAAACTTTTTTGTCTATTACCTTTCATGCCTATATATGCTATATATATATATATATATATATATGCATATATATATATATATATATATGCATATATACATATAACAAATATGCAGATGTTTGCTTTATTTTATTGTAATTAATTATTTGTATTAATTTAAATGTAATGTAATGTCTCTAGAATGCGAATATCTGTATCTAAAAGCACCTGGAAATGTTTAGTAGCAAGTCCTGGTTCATGGTTGTGGTTTAAAGTCAAAGTTATTGGTACTTATTTATATTTATTTCAACTGTAGAGTTTAACTAAAACAAAAAATATGTCTAAATAAAAAGGTTATTTGAAGGAATAAACCAATAAAACAATAGTATTTCAGTATTTATTTTTGAAGATCCATAGGCATGATTTGAGATCTCAGAAGTTTTTTTTTGAGCACAGTTGCAAAGATTTTCTCCTTTTTTCTTTTCTATTCTTTTTTTTGTGCAAAACACTCATAAGCACCTGACACAGCAACATCTTTCAAACTTGTGAAATTGTCTTCTGCTGTCTCTTGGCCATGCTCTGTATGTGAAAGATATGTTCTGTCAGGAGATAAGTGGGAGGATGAGAGAGTCTAGTGACCCGTGTCAGCGGTTCTTTCTCTACCATCTCAGTATATGTGTGTGTGGAGGGGAGCATTGTCTCCAGGGTGTCCCACCCCAGGACTGACAGAATGGACAAAGGCAGTGTTGCATTCACACTTAAGCTCAGCCCAGTCAAGCTGAATGTTGCCTCTCATCTCCACACATGCCTGTACTGTACATCCACAGTTTAATGGAGTAGGGATCATCAGGGTCAGGGCTCTAATAAGTGGATAATGGCTCTGTGTTAGGCCTAACCTCATGTCTGCTCATTAACATGTAAGATGTTAAAGTGACATTAAGAAATGAGGAGGCTGGATGCCTCAGACACTCAAATTGAACTGGGAACGGACCTCTCATTCTCTCTGTGATTGAATTAATAATTTAGGTCATTTCTATTCCAGCATGTTTCACAGGCGTGGCCATCTGTATGATAAATGCTTTGACTTTTGCAGTGCTGAGTTGAACTTTTTAGTGCAAGTTATACAGAACATATGGAAAAGCATAAAAAGTCACCATCATAAAAATCACCATAATCTCATCAAAATTCTGATAAATAGATATTACTATCTTATTTGGAACACAACTAAATATTTTGATAAATGTTGGTTACCAGGTTTGGTTACCATTGGATTTTCATTTTATGCGCAACATGAGGGTGAGTGTATAATGACAGAATACATTCATAAACATGCATTCTACTAAAGCAAAACATTTGACGTTTTGTGAATGAGGTCAAATTATTCCTTGAAAAAATCAAACTCCATGGTTTGCTCATGAATCACATGACTACTCTCATTAACTCTCATGAACACACCTAGATTTAGGGTTGATATCATGATTTTCAGTGAATGTTTACGTAAGTCTTAAATAATTTAAGTCTGTTCCTTCAGAAGTTTTGTTGACCACTTTTATGATACTTTTATGCTGCTTTATGTCCTTATTAAAGCTTGAAATTCCCATTACCTATTCTTTGAAGTTGCATTGAAAAGATCTGTCTTTTTTGGTTTGGACCAACATGAACGTGATGGGAAAAAACTTATCCTCTTATTTCCTTTCCTGTCTCTACTATCATTAAATGAGACAAAACGCCCCCCTAAAAAAGTCTGCAGTAGCCTCTTTTGTTTTTAACCTTTCATAATGTCCAAATACATAACAGTGAACATTGTGAGTTGCTCTCTGCACTCATGTGTACTCGGTGTGTTTGTTTGAGTATCAATGTATAAAGTGTGCATCAACAGCTCCTCCTCAGCACTTTCACTCTGTGTTACTCCATACTGAGCTGTGTCAGCTGAGTGGTTCTGGCAGTTAGAGCCTTTCGGTCAGCACCGAAGAGCCCAGCTCTGGTGGGGATCAGTTGGGGAAAAAGACTCTCAGGCCCTGGGACTCAGCGCATTAGCTTGCACCCCATCATAGTTCTCCCCAAACCTTCTCAAGCCTCGTCTGACTCATTTTACGTTGGCCCTTTAGTTCCGTTCACTTCCCCTGGAACAGATCCCTCACACACACGGGGATTGCATGCACGCCTCCACCCTCTTCAACTCTTCACGATCTGGCTTATTTCGGACACTGATCCAGGCACATGGATCGGATGCTTCCAGTTGGAAAGAACTGAATAGGTGTTTTTTCCCCCATTTTCTTTTCTCATCACCATCTCTTGAATAGAAGCTTTCGTTCAAAGCTGTCTTTTTTACAGTAATTCCCTTTAACAGAACCTCAGAGGGGGAATCAGGAATCTGACTGTCTCGTAATTCCAAATATATCCCTGGCCAGTGAAATGGTAAGACCCACAGAGCTTGTCAAATGAGGAATTCAGGTTTCACATACACTACCTGAAACCATTTTCAAGTATTTCAGAATGCTGTTTTAGACTTTAGGACAGTGCTTCAAGACAAAAAAAGATTTTAAATAGATTAGAAGTCTGGATATGTGGATCCACATTGTTTATTATAATGCCTCAAGCATCATTTGTGGACTTCTGCGCCAGACTTCAAGGGATAGTTCATGCAAAAATGGAAAATTCTGTCAGTACTAACTCAGCTTCATATCGTTCCAAACTCAAACAATTTATGATATTTTTTGAGAGATTCCCTCCATTCTTTGTTTATGCAACCAAAACTGTTTGCACGCTGTTTATAAAGACAAATCAATCTATATAAATCAAGTGGTTTAATCCAAATCTGAAGTAGTATTGGACATTTTACTTAGGTTTGTATTCACATTTAAACATTTATCTATGTTCAGCATGTTACACTGAAGCTTAAATGTACTTGCCTGACACATGAGAACCAATGAAGTTTGTTCCAGTACATTCGAGCTTCTATTTTTATTTCTATTGTGATGGGCTATATATGAGTTGATCAGTTTTACATGTGAAAAAATCTCAAGTTAAACCTGCTTTTCATATAAAGTGATTGTGTTCCTTCAGCAGACTTAAAATGCTCAATTCATATAAAACATTTTTTACAATTCTTTTTGTACTTGTTAGTGCACGAAAGTCGCAGTTGGACTTTTAATGAACAAAAACGATATATTTATTTGTATTTAAAATATGAGTTTTAAACTACCTGAGGATGAGTAAATGATGACACCATTTTCATTTTGTGGTGAACTATGTAGACTTATAGACTTATACAGTCTAAATTTATGAACTTAATTCAGTAATTCAGCTTTATATGAAGTTTAGCTCACAAGCAAGCTACTTTCGTTCTCATTCCAAAGTCAGGCGGCAGAAACCCACCTTTCCCACTGCTATAAGTACTACTCAGGTCATTAGCCCAGACAGACAGAAACATTACCAGACACGACACACAGCTTACACTGTGATGTATTGATCCACGCGAGGACTCTGGGCAGGAAGAAGGACTATTTGCTTTAAAGTTCAATGGCTCTCCACTACTGTTAGTCTTGTAACCGCAGGAGCAATCGATGTCTGGAGAAGCCCAGTGTCACTAGATATATTCACCCACTTACAGACATCATAATACCATCTGGACTCAGACACTCGTGTCCGTCGCGTTCTACGTTTCCTTCTAAAGCATTTTAACTTGCATTGTCACTTAAGGCACAGTTTAGTTGTCGTGATTTGTAATTACACCCAGGATCCATTTCTTGCAGGCTGCAATAGAGAGAAACAGAAGAGCGAAGTGTCACAAAATGACTGTTTTAGGATGGTGTTTATCAGGCGGACGTGAAAATTCTGCCTATGAAAAAAATATAAAACAATTTATGTTTACAGAACTAATAGCTATATTGTCAGGTTTAAGATGTGCTCCGTCTTTTGCTGTCCATACATAATGGAATATTGTTGGGGGTTGTGGGAAGATATTAATGCCATGACGGTGAGGATGGGGTGGGGGTGTCTATCGCCTTAGGGAATAGCAAGGGCAGCCTGTCCTTTCCCTGGATCTGATGAAGAGGTCACCTGGAATTTATCACTCGACCCCAAGTCCTGTCTTGATGTGACATAGCACAATTATCGAGTCGCACATTTGTTCTCCTCCTCTTTCTATTGCAGTGGAAAATACGAAACAGGTGTATTATTCGCCTGAAACCACACCGTCCAAATATCCCTTTATTTCAGAGCCTCATGCAGTGTGTGAATCTGGATGTCTCCGGGAACGAGGAATGTTTAGATATACTGGTTAACGTCCGCACCAGACTCTCTAGGTAAACATTCATGATGCATAACCCTGCAACGTTTCCTTTGCATTGCCACAACGTTGTCCAAACGTTTGCCCTGCTTTGCAACCCCTCTCACTAGCTGAAGACAGCCTAGGGTGTAATCCCTCCCTCTTTTTGTGCATATGCATACTTTATGGCTGTGCATACATTTGCATCCCATTCTTTCCTTTCTGCAGCTCGCTGGTTTGAAGATCCCTCCCTGTAGCCTCCGAATGAACCTGTTTACGTTCGTACATTTCCACTGGAGTTTGAACTTGGCCCATCGATTTGTTTACGGTCAGGGTTACGGCACAGTTCCTTAAAGGGGCTTGCAATCGAACGTCTAAATATTTGAGTAAGAGGTCAGCGGTGAGAGCTGGAGAAACAGCCTGTAAGTGCAGATGGGGCAGAGGGAAGAGGAGAGGGACTAACAGCCTCCGTGTTTCTAACAGGAATAGGGTAATGGAGGGGGAAAAAACGAAAGATGATTCAAGAGGCTGCCGCATAGTGCAAGGGAACACACTACCTACAGAGCTCACAAGAGGGAGCTGCTAGTCAATCCATTCACGTGTGTGCTTGACGAAAATCCCTATCCGCACCTTAATGCACCGCAATCTGCTCGGCTTATAGAGACGAATGTATGTCGAAATTCCGACTTGAAAATTGACAAATGTTAACTATTATCATGATTGCAGGGGTTCAAATACAAGCTTTTATGAAACCACTGATATTTCATATAATACATTAAGTATAATAATTATTGTCATTAGACAATTCCATACTTTTCCCTTACTACTTTTTAAATTGATAAGTTAAATGTGTTGTGTCATTATTATCATAATCGTCATTATTATCATTATTATTATTAGAGTTTGCACTTAATTAGTTTACTTTCAAAATAAATTATAATAACATTTTATTTCTATGGTGGCAAATTACATATACATCATTCAGTTTATTTTTGATGCACTGTTATGACATTTCAATCTTAAGAAATTAAATCACTCAATCATTCTCCTGTTGACATTAAAGTAATTGAAATAAATATTTGAAATATGAGTGGCTTATATGCCATTTTGAATCTGATGTTTATTTAAAAATTAAAATTAAAATACTTCAGTTTTCTTCACATAGAAATACTCATCCGCTTATATTGTCACTTTCTTTCAGCATAATGCATTTGAAGTCTGAAACACTGTACTACATCAGTGACATTTAAGAAATGCTTTTGATTCACAATAGTCTGGCGGGGAATAATCCACTTGTTATTTGATGCTGGTAAAAAACTGTAATTACTGAACCTTTTTCATTTTGTCCAAATGATGTTGTCTCTGTTTCTCTCTCCTCTGTCTGTATTTCTCTCTCCCGTTTTACTTTCTCAATTTAACGTGATCCAAATTTGTGCTGCAGGAGTGCGAGTCTTATGCCAGATGTCATAGTTAAGAGAATTCATTCTTGAGGCACTTTTCTTGTCACTGATTTTAGATAAAGTATAAAGATGTAAAAAACATTTTTAACAAAGTATTTTTTCTTTCTTTCTTTCTTTCTTTCTTTCTTTCTTTCTTTCTTTCTTTCTTTCTTTCTTTCTTTCTTTACTGTTTGTTTTTAATATTGTAATTTCCGTTTTTATATTTGGATGTAAATATTTTTTCTTTACTGTATATCTACTGTATTTTTGAAAAACATGCAACTTTTTGCAATATTTACAAAAATAATTCAGATTTGTTGTTCTTGAATTTAGAATATCTCTGTAGTACCTTACTATACAGAAAAAAGAAGTGTGCCTTTAAACATAATAGCATAAATGTGTTATTATTGTACATTTCTAGTCTTAATAAGCACTGTGTTATGTACTGTATAGTGATCGTGCTGGCAGGAAAATTCATCTCTGAGGAATAATATATTTTATCATGTGGTTTGATATAGAGACTTCTGAAATGATAAATTGCCAGTACTGTGTGAAATCCTGGAGATAAATCCACGCAGGAGCAACATACAGATATTCAGTCGTACCGCTCGGCTCAAATCTTCTAGCCGTGTGCAGGCATAGCCAATAGCAGTTAAACAGCAGTTACAGAGCAGAGTTTATGTAGCATACATTTAAATTTATAAGTCTACCTATAGCAAAGATACGCTTTCCCCACCACTTTAACACAAATAAAAGATGTACTTAGCCTGTCGGATGAATTACAGAGCTCAAAAGTGCCTCAGCGAATGCAGCGGACTCATTCACTGAGTGTTATGGAAACCTGGAGGAGAAATCAGCTGTTTTATTAATCCTTCCATCACAGAATGTTCCACACAGTAGATGTCCGTCTCTTCTTTCAAACATACAAACTTTATATTTTATACTTTATTGGTAGAAATTACAGTGCTGGAACAGTTATGCAGTAATATAATAAGAGGGAGCATATTATTTGTACAACATTTGGTGAATGTGGTTTCTGGTTTACTCGTTCAATCCAAATATAAAAATAAAGTAGCTTTATTTTAACCAGTCCTTTATGATTTCCCCATTATGCTAATGGAACTATTTTTTCAATTAACAAAACAAAAGCACATCACACTTGAATTACTTTCATCCATTTTTTTTATTAATAATTATTATAATTGTTTTTAAACCATGAAAAGACACATACTGTTTTATACAATACATTATTCTGACTGAATTGATGTTTCACTATGATTTTCATAGTTTAAATGAATATTTATTTCAGTCTGTATTTGTTTAGTAACAAGGCATTATTCTTATTCTTGAATAGTGTCATAATCATATTTACGATTTTCTGAGGAGAGGTATTGCCCAAAATAAATTAGACTATGGTACTTAACATTTAGGTAATATTTCATCAAGATACTTTTATTAGTTTAGTTTATGGATAAGCAATTTACAAGACCGAAGCTGCACCATAAACATCGTTTATCAAAATACATTATAATAATGAAGCTGTTTTAAAATGCATATTAAAGGGACTAAAAACACGTTAGTCTGGCTAGCTGTGATGCTTCCATCGTTGACATAATTAATGGCTAAATAGGAGCTTTCTTGGCATAGAGTTGAGGAATGAGGATTGGCCCTATAAAAGTGTACGCTATAAATACAACAATAGGTAAGATTAACCTCCAGCGAGGAGCAAGTGCACTCCATCGCCTGGCATAATAATAATGCCGAGGACACACAATTCAATCTGAAATTAAAAATGTGTGAGTCTGAGTAGAAAAGACGACATGAGAGGGACTGTATTTCTATATTTGCCTCTTTGTATTTGTGAGGACAAGAGCAAGATTTGGGGGACTTTTTTTACATTTAAAAAATATTACTGCATTTATTGTTTCTAGTTCATTATTGCAATTAGTTTAGAAACTAATTAACCACCACTGCTTTAATTTTTTGTTGCAGGGTGTTTTGGATTATTCTAATCAGCCAAAGGTTGAACACAAATCTTTTGTCTCCTCTAATGCACTTAACACACGTTCGTAGTCGTCTCCCTCCGTGATTTGAGGACATCTCATACAGTCTGCTCGGTCCTCATCAGCCATGAGGAATCATGCCTGGGTGTCTTGAGTGCCATTTGTTAATCAAGGCCAAAGTGGCAGATTATAAATATAACAGAAGAAAAATGACACATGTAAGTGATCTAATTTAAGAGTATTACATTTGAATTTATTAGGGGATGGAAAGGGTCGTGACTCTAGGGTGGTGGTTTAGAGTCATGCAAATGAGAGCGAGAGACTGAGAGTGAGCGAGAGTTATGGTGGCGGTTGGCGTCTTAGCCTTCACTTCATTATCATAGAGAAATGCTCCATAACCATCTGCTGTTGGGTCCCCAGGAGGCCGTACCCCAGTGCCAGCCCCCTCTCGCTGCCAGTGTACACTTGTCCTCGCATGTGCACTTCAAGTACACCTCAGGATGTGTGACTCGTCTGACTGGTGTAGGGCATACGATGATGACATCATTATGATGTCAAAGTGGTGCTTTGACTGTTAGTGTGGACTTCAAGGGATAGTTCACCCCAAAATTATAACTTTGTTTACTCAGCCTGTATGACGTATCACAACACAAATCAAACACCATGTTTTTGGTCCACGCAATGAAAGTCTGTGGAATTCAGACTTTTATTTTGTGAATAAAAACAGTCAAAACATTATTCGGTTGCACTTTATTTTAAGGTGTACTTGTTACAGTGCAAAATATACTTAATACAATTAGCGTATAATAGTAAGTACATGCAATATGTGTAACAAGGGCACCTTAAAATAAAGTGTTACCCATTCTTCAAAATGTTTTAAAGATATATTTTGGGTATCTACACCGACAAATAATTCTCAGATTAATCAATCACCTTCATGTTGTTCCAAACCTGTATGGCTTTTCACTGCTTAAATACATTTTGAAGGAATTTATATATATATATATATATATATATATGTGTGTGTGTAAACAGATAACTCAATTGTTAACTTTTTTAAATCAGGTTTTTTCATTGTGCATTCCAATTAATCTCAATCAAACTGCAGTTGGGTTATTTTGATTAGGTAAAAAATAACAAACAAAAAAATACAGCTTACTAACACAATAAAGCATGATACAAATATGTGTGTATGTGTGTAAGTAATGTATTTGTATGTGTATATATATATATATATATATATATATAATTAAATGGGGCTCAGTGTTGAATCAAATTGATTAAAAATATTTCTTCAAAATGTCTTTAGTGTGTGTGTGCACGCCACAGAAGCAAGTAAGTCTTGCAAGTTTGGAACAACATTAATGATAATTTCAGTTTTTGGGTTAGCTATTATTTTTTTTATTATGGCTAGAATTTAACTAGACTCCTTTTAAACAGCTTCATTAACTAAAAATTAACACAGATTTAGATGTAAATAATGTAAAATGTAATCTTTAAAAAAGTCGTTGGCATGCTGCATATTAAAAACTTTCACAAAATCTTCTTTAAATGAAGCATGCATAATAAATTAAATTCAGTAATAAAGATGTCTTTTAACTCAGAGGGAAAAATGAGGCTGAACAATGAACATACTGTAAAACACTGCATAAAACCTGGAAAATTGTATTCATGATAAAACAGGCTGCTAAATTGGAAGAACATGTCCCTTTTGTGTGTGTTCACTGGTTTCAAATTCCTCTCAATTAATTATGATTGTCTTTAGATCCCGCTTTAAAGATTGACTGGAAGGGCTCATATGTTTAGAAGTAAGCTTTCAAGCATATGCAACGGAATCTAAACCTCTTTGTCACCACAAACTGCATCTGCGTTTTGCATTTTCCCCTTGATCTTCGCTATTTAAAGCAAGAAACTATAGAAATTAGTCAAATAAAGGAGCGGGACGCCACAAACCATCGGATACATTTTGAGTGCCGTGAGATGGTTCAATCCATTTGTTGTCCTCGCTTTGTGTTTTGTCAACAGATCACACTGGGTTTTTGTCAATGGATGTTGACAGAAAATCAAAAGCGCCACAGTGGCGGCAGCCCATAATGGTGACTTAGCTCTGATTTACACATCTTTTATAAAGATCGGCGATTTGCTAAACAATCAATCCTCTCACAAGAGCTTGTTATTTTGCTTCATAATAACTGTTAGCGCTTTTCAACATCCCTCCACGGACAGGATGGCGTTTGCGCTGGAGAGCACCTCTTATCTTTAGTGGAATGAATGCGAGCTGAAAGGATAATGTGCCAGTGATTATATTTTGGAACGTCCCACTGCCTTTTTTCCCCAAATTTCTTCCCTCCTTCTGAGTTTGTGCTGTTGTCAGTTGTTATTGAGAACAGGGAATATCTTCACGATGCATCTCCGCTACAAAAATCAAGGTGGCACAGCGTGGAGTCTTCGAAAGCTGCGCTGCGGATTTCCACCCGCTCTATAATTTGATCAAAAGGAGATTTACTAAAGAGTATTTGTGCGAGTACGCATCCGTGAAAGATTTTCACCTAAACTCAACGCATCAGGGTCTGCCCGAGAGCGTTTGCGTTGGAGGGTCTTTAATTTTATGATATAGGCCTCGCTATGTCAGGCTCTCTGCATTTACTAGACTGTCAGAGCTCTAGAGAAGTTCCTCAAAGTTAAAACAGTCCAGCCAAACGAGGAGGTAGAACCGTGCATCCTGCCTGGAGATCCGGTCTGTGGAGGGAAGACTCCACCAATAGCGTCTAAGAGTTTTAGAGGAAGGCAGGCCTTAGGTTTCATTGTGCAGGGCTCTAGCTCCAGGCTTAGCCTCTGACGGTCCTGTTATGCATTTTTGCCAGACAATTGACCGTTTAACCATCTTTTACCGTCTTTTTAGCTCCTTGACGCCTCGGCTGTTATTACCGCATTGTTCTCCTTCCCACCATGGAGATGTGTGAGCTCCTCTTGCACATGCGCAGCACTTTTTCCGTGGGCTTTTCTTCTGTGAGGGCGATTACGTTTTCTTTCTCTCTCTCTTCCTCTGCAGAATACCAGCTCTGCTTTTACTGGAAAGTCAGATGCATACGCATGTTGCCATGGCAAAGCTTAGAATATATATTTATATATTATATGTGATTTCTTCTGCTTTTGGCCTCGATTGCTTTATCTCAGTGGTGTAGAGCCTGTTGCCCTCAGGGACAGATTTAGATGTGTGTGGGTCTTCAAGGGTTTTACTGCAGAAAATCTGTTTGGATTGGAGCTGCTACGCCATACAAGTGCGACCGAATTGTGTCATTTCTGGTTTTCTACTTCATGCCGGAACCAAAGGAAAGTCCAAAAGAAGAGCAAAAAATACAAGACAAAAGCTGATGAAAACAGGCCCGATTGGATTATGTCAGACCTGGCATATTCCTAGTTTTGAAGAAAGTCTTGGTTTGCCGTCTTATCAGCTATTGCCTCCCAGCTAAATGAATTAAACAGGCACAGCCAAATGATTGTCCTTGCTTTGAGTTTGTATGTCTAAGTATCACATTGCAATGTTAACAAAAGAGTTAAAAGGAATGTAAAAAATTAATTTATTATATATCCATGTACCTGTCAGGTACAGGCATTTCTAATTGCTTTAGATAATGCTGAGGTTTGATGACTATGCTTGATTATACTGACATATTTACAGATACTAAAGAACGGTCAAATTGCTCTGTTAAAACAAAACACCTGTAAACACGGCAGATAGAATTGCACTACGTTGCATCAGAATTGCATAATTATCAGTTCTGAAATTAGTATTTTGCTCTAATTTCTCATTCAGGTATAATCAGCTCAATTTCTCTATCCTATCTCTAACCAAAAGCATGAGAGTTTCTCCTCGCTGCCAACAGGTAATCATGTCTGATTAGCAGTTCAACACACTAATTACATTATGTTAGGAAGTATAGTTTATCCACCATGACTTCAAATTTAAAAGAGCTTTAAGGGAAAATACTGGTTGTATCCCTCCAAAGATTAAAGGGGTTATAAATAGATGTTAATGCCAAAAACAAAGACGCAAATCTCTTAAATTCATAAATCAGAAACAAATCAAACAGGATTTTTTTCTTGTAAATTATTTTGCTTGATTTAATTTTCCTTTTTTTAATGATAACATGGCACTTTGTTAATAAAAACATGCACAAATTTATATTTGCATATTATACTTATGCATAATTTCTAATGGAACATAGACATATTGATTTTGCAAGTGTTTATGTCCATGCTGGTGAAGAAATATTAGGCAGCTCTTTTTCTCCCTGTGGAGTGGTCATCTGTGTTCCAGTAAACCCTGTGGATTATGTTGTGACACATGTTGAGATCAGGCTTTAGCACCTATCTCTCAAGGCTACATGTGCGAATAGATCCTTTCTGTCAGATGTTTAAACTTCCACAGACAGAGGTACAGGTACTTTGGAGTTTACGGTTTGTGTGCCTCAGTAGCCTTTCCAAGCCTTCATTTGCTTGTGGAAAATATTACGTATTGCTTTAGTAAAGTGGAAAAGTGATAAAGTGTTATGTCATGTAGTTTTGTGTTATGTACATATGGACTGAGAGTCTGCCTTTTAACCATTTAAAGGAAAGCACAATAAAGAATCACTCTTATACTGATGCAGGATTCATTCAGAGAATGTTGTTTTTGATTAAATCAGATCATTATGATCTGGGGATAAAAAGGACATTGCACACAAAAATGGAAATTCTGTCATTTTATCATCCTAAAAACAGGTATGACATTGATTCTTCTGTGCAACACAAAATAATATATTTTGATAAATGTCTGTTCTGTTACAATCATTCTTCAAAACATTTTATTCTGTTTTCTGCAGAAGAATCAAAGTCACTTGATTACAATTGTGATTACAAGTGGACAGCACTAAATACAGGCAATGTGAATCCGTCCTAATGCGTTCCAGACATATGACTAAATTATACACATTATAGTGGGGAAAAAAGAAGCCAATACAATGAAAATACTTCAAAGGACATCTTCGATATAGTGCATGTAGTGACACAGATAATTCACTTGAATAAAAATGTCTGCTAAATTAAATGTAAAATATATAGATCATGTGAAGTATGGCCAATATGTAAACAACTATAAACTCTGCGTTTGTGGTGAGATACACATTTGCTTATTTTTTTTAAGCTATGTTCTGTCGTCATTTCTGCCTTTTTTTAGTGCTTTAATTTGAAACATATGTTAATACTTGGTGTTAACAGGATATTTTTAGTCCAACTTCTTAATCTAAATAAATAAACATTTCGATTGTACTTCGACTGCACCTGTGTAATGTGCTCGCTGGCAAATCACACGTCATCTGAAAGTAAACCTCAGTAAAAATCTCAGTCGCTAACACATCTTACCTTAACAATGAAAGCTTCGAGAATAACAGAAGGCCATTAGACTTTAGGATCTATAAGAGAACTACTGTGCTCCTGCTCAAATTTATAGGCACTTATGAAGGTTCCTGACTAGATATTTATAAACACAACTTCAAAAGAAGTCAGCGCCTGCTATCAGGTTTGAAAGCTTCTCTGCTTGTAAATAAATACCCATACGCCAAGTTTATAGACACTAGCAATTTAATATATTGGAACTAACCGAATTTTACCACACACATTAATATTTTATGGGACATTGAATATTACTGCATTGAAGTTGAAGCTTTTATTGCTTATTATATTTTTTATACCTTTAAGTGGACAAAGCACTTTAACCGTTATTATCGTTAAGAATTTTGTAATAAGCCTTATTGGCTTATTGTTGTGAACATTTGCTGCTAGTGTGATTGTTTGCAGAAATATTAAGGGTGTTTCTAAATTGTAATCAGTTCATTTAATCCAATTTGTAAAATATGTTAAACAGTTTTACTATTTCCATATTTGTTTTTCCTCGTACAGATGCTTTGTTGGTGTTTTATTTCAACATTCGAGTTATCGGTGCAAATTGTGTTTAAATTACAGTGATATCTGAATATCAAAAATGGCAAACTGATTTATGGTTTATTATTATTCCTCATAGTTTTACTTTACTAATGAATGAGCCATTGTGTGCTGCTTTAATGCTTTAACTCATCTACTAAGTAAATTGTGCAAAAAACCTGCCAGGCTCATTATTACTCAAACAAACTGTAACAGCTGCATGCCTGTGTGTGTGTGTGTGTGTGTGTGTGTGTGTGTGTGTGTGTGTGTGTGTGTGTGTGTGTGTGTGTGTGTGTGTGTGTGTGTGTGTGTGTGTGTGTGCTTGTGTGGGTTTTCCTGTCGACATAGTCTTAATGAGCCAGTATAGTAATTATCAGTCATTCTGTCTGCACTTAATTAATGAAAGCACAGTATAAATACATTTACAACACAGTTTGTGCTGTTATGTCAGTGTGTTTCCACAAAATGCTGGTCAGTCATTTTAAAATGATACTCTTTTTGTCAGTGTTGCAGTAGCTTTTACATTAGATGGAGATTCAGTCTGTATCATTCTGAATTACAAAGAAACATGGCAAACTGTATTCAGTTTATTATCATTAATAGTTTATTGTTATCGTTCTGACTATCATTCCAGCATGATCTCATGAGTAGAAATATGTAGCCTAAGCATTTTTATCTTTAAAATGAAGTTAGCATAGACACTGAAACGTACAATATTGACAGCCTCTATTATAAATGTACGATATTGACAGCTATCTATTTACACACAGTTTGAACAACTGTCCAGATATACAAATTCATTCTTATGAGGATCGTGGCAATAACATTTAGATTTTATTGCATTCAGTCATCATATGGCATTATGTTTTTAATCGCATTTATTAAACGCAGTTTACATGTTTGCGTAGTATGAAATGGTAACATTTCGTTCTTTTCGGTGTGACTTATGCTGCTAATATTTCGAAGAATTATATATTGTTAACCAAGACTGCACTTTAAAACCTTAAAATGAATAAAATATCTGGAATCGTATAACTCTTATTAATCATAGTTTTTCTTTGTCATGGTATAACATCAAAACGTCAATACATCAAAAGTAACATCAAATCTCAAAAGTGGTCAATCTATCTATCGTCTGTTTGGTTTATCGGTCTGTCATTCTGTCTATTTATCATTCTTTTGATCAATCTACCACTGTATTGTTCCATTGTTCTATCTATCGTTCTGTCTTCCCTGTATGTCTGTTCTCCTCTTACATATGTTGGCGTATGTACGCAGATCCCAAAGCCCCTCTTCTCTAGTTGGGGAATCTCTCACAATCTTCTCTTTCTCTCTTGGGAAGAAGGTTTCAGACAGGAGATTGATGTGTAGTTGGGGAAACGACACCTCGAATAGGATTTGCCATTTTAAAACCTCTCCAAACCCATGTGATCTCCCCTATTTGCCCTCTGAGGGATCAGTGTGGAATGCAGTTTCAAAAGCCAATGAAGAAAATTGAAAGAAAAGCCCTGTTCCCACCAGAGGAACAATGAATATCTTCACAAATGCTAAAACGCTAGGTAGGCGGAATATCATTTTCTATTTTGTTATTGGAAAGAAAAAGTGCAGCGGAGCCGCGCTTGCCTTGGGACATATCGCAAGCATTTTCGAAACAAAGTATGGTGTTTCACTTAGAAATCGTTAACTATACCAAATCGTTTTCATGTCCTGTCTGTGCATGGATTTGTTTTACAAAGACGGTTCGTTTTGCTGAGACGGGGAAAGCAAACGCTTCATGGATCCTCCGTTCTTTTTATATCTACGGACTACAGATGGTACAAGCTGTACTCTTGTTCTGTTTGTTAACACATCTTTCTCCTGTAGAGGGGCATCAGGCCTAACCTTCTGTCGCTTTTGGTCATGTCATGGCACTTCGCCATGGCTTATTCAGCTAGCGAATGACACTGATGGTGTAATATGACTTCGCAGCTCTGGAACAAGATGTAAGGGAAAAATAAAACACCCTTCGTTCATTGTCAGGTCATTCTGTCCCATTTTCAACAACTTTGGTTTTCGTCTGATGCTTGTTCCCATGAAAAGGGAGAAAGAAAGTGAGAGGCACCGAGCGGGAGAGGTACGTAACGGGTGTGAAAGGGCCACCTCTACATTCCTTATTGAGCACGGCTACTTAGGGAGCCGTGAGCCCTTGAGATGTGAAGTTCTTTTGAGTCTGCACCAGAAGCTGTGGGCTCCTAATTGTTTCTAATAGATAGGGAGGTGTCGAAGCTTATTCTGCCAGCCTGGAAAGAGAGAAAGAGGGAGAGAGGGAGGAGAAGGGAGGGAGAAATAGGTATTAAGAGCATAAAAGAGGATGGGTGAGAGCAGTTGCAGGCCTTGATTTGTAATGACTCATTAAGTTTTCCTGGTTTTGTGCTGGCTGGCTCATTATAGCCCATAGAGTGGAGCGAAATAGAGGAGTGGAGGTGGGAGGTGAGTTTAAATAGCCTGAGCCCAACGCTAGGCCACAAAGCATGGACAAATAGTTGAATAGAAGGATGAACAGATGCAATAAAGATCGCAGATGCCACCTTGCCGAGCAAATTGGAAAGTTAATTCAGATATATACAAATAGTTTTTTTCAGAAAGACTAAAAAGGCAGTACCTTATGGCAAAATCCTTACAGAAATATTCCAGGTTTAATACAATTTAAGCTCAGTTGACATTATTTGTGGGATTATGTTGAGTACTACAAAACTCATTGTAGATTCTTTAATTTTATTTAATTAAAAAACTCTTATATTTAATTGTTCTGCTAACCTGTAATATTTGAGCTGATTAAATTGTCTTTGCAAAAATTTGAATGAACATTTTTAATATAACTTTACACAGTTATAACTTTTATTTTTTTTAAGAAAAGAAGGAACAAATGGCAATGAACTTGTATGGTAATCAACATTATGTCACAAACCCACACTATTTATTTTATATTTTTTTTAAAGAGAGAGTAACTAAACATATATTTCAATATACATGATAGCCAGGCCCTTTCTTGGCATATTACACCTTTAATGCATCCAACCTCAATCTCCACGGAGAGAAATAGACTGAAAAATAGATGTGTAGAGAGAGGGGTACAATGGCCCTGGCTTGGTTGATCCATAACAGTCATTGGCTGTTACATACATTTCAAGATCCATTCAGGCTCTGGAGATAATCGAGCCGGCCGACAGTTTCCCCCCCCGCAGCCCAATGGATTTATGATAGCACTGTCAAGAAAATGAGCCAGAATGACACAGTAGCTGACTTTAGCTGCAAATAATGTGATAGGCCGTACAGTGGCTGTGCAGCAGCTGCTGTCATCGCAGGTAATAGGCTATAAAGAAGCCTGATAGCAATACCTGTCATTGCTTAATGGCTGACTTCACTGAAGAGCTTTTGTGGCCTTTAACATGGAGATAATAGAAGATACAACACATTTTATAGCTTTCCGCCTTGCATTCATAATTTATCGGCAGCGGGATACAGCAAAACAAGGACAACAGTTCAGAAATGGGATGAGACAGAAGTTTGACGGGTAGGCTGAGACAGACAGGATGGGAACTTCTGGGTGCAGGACGACACTTCTTGCTTGAAGGGATTGAATTGAGAGATGAGGATTATTCACTTGAGTCGTGAATTTTTTCCAGTGTGATGTACATATAAAAAACTGAATAATAATAATGTGGAAACAATTCTCACTCAGAAATTGTTTGTACATTTTACAAATAATTACAAAGTAACTGTACGTAGCACTGAATTCAATGTGACGTTTTGAAGCAGGAACACTGAAAACAGTATTTTCTTTAATAATCTTATAACTTGCATGTGTATAATGTTTTTTTTTTTTTACATATGTTACATACTTTTTAGCCACTATAAAAGTTTTTACTGAAAATATTTTATTATTTTATTGTGTTGATGAAGAATAGCAAACTATATGATTGTTTATTAGTGTTAGTTTATTTGTTCTGGGTATAGGAGTCATATGAATCCAGTAGTCTACTGTAGGCCTATGTGCTAGACTATGTGCTAGTGAATGGAGCACCTGCTGTCATTTGAAATAACTTCGCAGCCTGCACACTAAGTATGTGGAGAGCCCTCCTCTAGCCCCAAACTTATTTCCTTTATCGCTCGCCGCGCTACTGTTACCTGTCCACCACACTGTGAGTAGAGAGTTGCCGACATGGTTATTTTAGGGACAGTAGACCGTTGCTGAGACACCCAGTGAGCACCAATATCGACACTGGTGTTTTTTTTTCACAGTGAAAACACACTAGAGAATAGTGCTGAGATTGACGCAAAATAAAGCTACTTTCACATTTCAGGTATCCTCGAACTGATGCAGTCAGCCAAATTATTCTTATACGAAAAGGATGACATGCCAAATGCTAAGAATTTCTGAAATTTGAATACATTTTTCAGATTGAAATTCCATTCAAGTTGCAGATCGTTACACTGCTATAAACTAGGAAAAGCGGGGAAAATATAAATTGTAAAAAAATAAAACACTTTTCAGTAAGATTTTGACACCTCGCTGCAAAAAATATTAAATAAATAAAAATAAATAAATAAAATAGACAATCAGAAATTATATTTTCGATTATGTTTATGTCCCTAAACCTTAAAACACAATAAACTGTAATGTGTAATATGGGTAAAATCATTACAGAAAATTGCTTTATATAAGCACAGTGCATTGGGACATATTTTTACTTTTTTGTTTTCTAATCCCTTAAATGGTCCATAACAATAAAATATATAATTTTTTATTATAATTAAAAATAAGAAGAAATAATCAAACAAAATTTTGTAAATTATTAAAAATACATTTTTATTGTTTTTAGTTTAGATATTTTAATACATTTTCACTTACATTCAACATAGAGTACATTTGGTTGCTACAGTATGTGTTGCTATAGTAGTTCAGTGATTGGTTGTGTTTGAATAGTTAAAAAGTATGTTATGTTATGTTTGTATGTTAAATCGTCTTTGAAAGTAATGCACATACTTAACTATTTTCCTGCCAGTGTTTTTTTTTTTTTGTTTCCAGCCACCTTCAACCTTTTTGATCATTTTCACAAAAGTTTAATAGCACCCAGAATATTTTGATGTATGAGTATCTGAACATGCAATATATCAAAACAATGACAGAGCATCTACTTGAAAAATAATTAAATATTCTAGCGCACTTGAATGTGAGTAGGTTTCATGAAAAAAAGCATTTTGAAGAAAAAGCTAAGAAAATCGCATTTTTGCAAAAGTCTGCATCTGAATCAGATTCAGAACGATTATCAGAACATAGATGGAATAGATTGCACTGTCCTTTAACTTATCACTTCCTGGATCGACATTTCATTTGGTAAGGTTAGGCAGTTTTGATTTATATACTGAATAGTTTTTGATGATCATGTTATTTTACATATGCATCTGCTTACATACGCAATCGCGTGATTGCTTATTTCTACTTCTTCTTTGTCGTGTTTTAAACCAGACGTTGGATACTTTTTCAGAAGATGCGTAACAGCGCCTCCTACCGTACACCAGTGAAAACACAAAAAGCTGAAAATTCCGTCAATTCCAGCAGAGCGTTGACTCATAAATGACAGAAAAGTATGTCAGTGGTGGGGAAAGAGTTAAACAGCCACACACACACACTTTCTCAATGTGAGTGTAATCAGAAAGCTCCATATATCACCATCCTTCATTATGAACTCTTACACCCACAGTGTGGCTACATAAACACTGAGGTCTAGGCCATGCTCTCTCTTTCACCTCTCACTAGAGGACTTCAAAGCAACTCCGGCACACCGATTTCTGATGAATGCTCCCATATGCCCTTCTGACGTATGTGCCAACTCCATTCCACTCTGGAAAAAAGCCCCAACCTTTCCACAACCTCCTATGAGTGTGGCCATTTGTTAGCACTTAGCGTTAGCCTGCATCTGGGAGACCCAGCTCTAATTTGGTACACTGGCCCATCAATCCTTTTAATACATGCTCCAGCAAAGTCACTCAGGCTATGTAACTAATGCTAGCTATTAATATCCTTATTAAAAGTGTAATGTTGTATTAAGTATACCAATAAAAGTGGATTATTTGGTGCAACGATTCTATTCAAATAGAGCATGAATTTACGATGGGGATCTTTCAGTGCCAAAATAATCCCTTTTGTAGTAGGGCAGAGCAGGGATAATTGTAACGCTTTTTGCAAAATGATTCTGGAAATGTGTAGCCTTTGGCAAAACCTTTGAAATTTTGCCCAAATATCTTTGACATATTAGCTGTCTTTACCTAATTAAATTAAATGTATAACTTAATGAAGTTGGATACAATTAAACTTGAAATACAAACTGAGTTCAATACACCCCATTTTTTTGTGAGTAATTATATTTTATGTGCGCATTCTATTTTTTAAACGCTATAAAAATCCTCAGATCATGATCATTAATTGGACCATTATGAATCAGGTCTTCATTATAAGATATCTCTCTCTCTCTCTCTCTCTCTCTCGCTCTCTCTTTCTCTCTCTCTCTCTATATATATATATATATATATATATTTGTGGATGGATATATATATATATATATATATATATATGTGGATGGATGGATGGTTGGATAGATAGATGCTAAAAGTGATGTTTGACATATTTACTTCAACACAGATACTTAAACTGTTTTCTGATGCTGAAAATGTCCATCAGATTTGCATTCATGTCCGTGGTAAATGTGCTTAAACCGATGATATGGAGTATTAACATCTGACCAACAGATGTTTTAGTGTTCGTATTGGTCATCAAACCTCCTCTTGTATGCTTTTTAATTGTGGAGTTCCACAGGGATCAATCCTTTGGCCAGTATTGTTCACCCTCTACATGTTACCTCTGTCTTCCATTTTAATAAATACATGCTGATGATACTCAGATCTATTTTCCTTTAAAGCATAAAGACAAAAATGGCTTACCACCATTGGCCAGTTTAGAAGAACTTAAGCTTTGGTTCTCGAGTAATTTTCTAAAATTATATTAAAATAAATCCAAAAATAATTTTATTTGTGCATAAGGAAAATTGTGTGTTAGATGTTGACTGTGGCTCTCTGGCCCATATGAAACTCAGTGCTCTAGAAATCTGGGCATTCTGTTTGACCATATCTTAAAATTTAACAAACAGATCAGTCATGTTGTAAAATCATGCTTTTTTCATCTCCGTCATCTTTCTAAAGTGAAACCCTTCTTATCACAGAGTAACATCCAAATGGTGATCCCTGCTTTTGTAACAACTTGTTTAGATTATTGTAATTCACTTTACTACGGTGTTTCTTAGTCCTCCCTCTCCCATCTACAGATAGAGCAAAACGCAGCTGCTAGACTACTCGACCCGCAAGTATGAGCCGGTAACTTCTGTCTGCACTGCACTGCACTGGTTACCCATCAAACATAGAATTTATTTTAAAATTATATGATTTGTTTATAAAGCCCTCAATATTTTGGCCCCTCAGTACCTGACAGACCTGCTCTTTCCGTACACCCCTTAATAGAGCATTGAGATCCAGTGATCTCTGTGTCTACTCTACTCATCGTGCCTAGATATATACTTTTTTTTTTAAACGAGGGGATCGTGCTTTGGCAACTGCAGGTCCGAAAAGCTGGAACAGTCTATCTCATCATATTAGCCCCCTCTATTTCTGCTTTTAAGTCTGCTCTATAGACATATCTATTCTCTCAATATCCCTTGATAATTGGTTCAATTGTTTTTTTGTTACTGTTGTTTTAAATTTGATAGTCTTGTTTTATTCTTTTTTTTTCTTAGTTTGTATTCTATTCTGTAGCACTTTGGTCAACTTTGGTTGTTTTTAAAAACACACTAACACATTATTATGCATACAATTGTGTACTGCAATCAGTAAAAATATGACCAAACATACAATTTTCATCATAGAACCTAACATTTCTGCTTTCATATTGTGACCTACAGTACACCTGCAATTATAATAATGTCCCATCACAAATGCAGCTATACAACACATGATGCACACACTTCAGATATATAGCTTCCTCCAGAACACCAGTTGTCATCGTTTAATGGAAAGAACAACACAAAGGCAAGGGCAAGTCTAATCATCATCAGACCAGAAGGGTAGAATGTGGCAAAAAGAGAAGTGAAGATGCAATGAGAGAGAGAGAGAGAGAGAGTGAAATGAAAAAGTCTTAAAGAGAGCTAAGAGTCACTGAAGCAGGATACACATAGAAATGTATTCCCTCCTTTCATAAAAAAATGTCTCTAATTCTGAAAAGCAGGTATGAGGAGAGACCATTAGGGCTTTTACAGAGAATAGAGGGGAAAGATACTCTAAGGACGTGGATGAGATGATAAAGAGGTGAAAAGAATAAGATTGGTTGAAAAGAGGTAGAAAAAGAACAAAAAGAGGCAGAGAAAATCGCAAGACAAAAATTGCTTGGTTAACATTGGACACAAGGCAGAAATTATAGTTAATTAAAGGAATAGTCCAACCAACAAAAAATACATTTTATTTATTCACCGTATACACTACCAAGTTTGGATTGGTAGTGTGGCATTAGCAAGAATTATTGTTATTATGTATTTATTTTTTGTTACTTTTTTTTACTTTTCTCGTGTTCACCAAAGCTGAATTGATTTGGTCAAAATAAATTAAAACAGTAATATTGTAAAATTTTATTTTATATATATATTTTTATTATTTATTTAATCCTGTTATGGAAAGCTGAATCCATTACTCCGGTCTTCAGTGTCACATGATCCTTCAGAAATCATTCTGATATGCTGATATGGTGCTCAAGAAACATTTGCTATCATTATTTATGCTGAAATGCAGTTATGCTGCTTACACTTTTCTTCATATTTAATTCATCCTTGCTGAATAAAATGTATATCTTTCAAGAAAAAAAGTCTTACTGACCCCAAACTTTGGAATGAGTGTATATATGAAGAATGCCAACTCTATTTGGGTTGTAAATCATAGACATATACATAAATACAGTAATCGCATACCTAATATACTAAAAGACGGATGTCTTCCATTACAAGTAATGATCCTTTTGTCTCTGCCACATTTATTCAGCCCACTTTACCCCCATACAGTCAGTCATAATTAACTCTGTCATCACGGCTGGTAGCCTAGCAGGCCATTACAGACCTGTAGTTGCTTGTCCCAGGCCTTTGCTCTAATGCTTTATCAGGCTGAGGTACATCACCTTTGGATTGCTTTGTCAATAAGCTGACCGGGCCTGACCTGGCGTGGGCATCTCTAACCAGACAGCCTGAGTGACAGGTCGAAGATGGCTGATAATTCACAGAAATTGGAAGTGTGAAATCTTTAAGGGCCACTTCTCACGGCTGCCAAATGCCAGGGTATCTCTCCATCAGTGTACTGTTCTCACAATCCCAGGCATTGTTAATGGTGGCCTGTCTGTCCATCAAGACCCTGCTTCTACTGGGATTTATTCCCTGTTTGCTTCCTTATCTCCGCTGGCTGGTTGCACTATCCTGGCCTAACGCGACTGCTGTGTAAGTGTGTATATATATATATATATATATATGTGTGTGTGCGCGTGATTCAGCTGAAATGGAATAAGCTACAGCATGAGCCTCACCCTCTTTTTCTCACTTTCCCATGTATTGTCGCGGTAGAGTAGTTTTAACACCTTCTGCCTTAAATGAATGGTTTGCCAAAAAAATGAAACTCACCCTCGTGTCGTTCCAAACTAAAAATCAAAAGTTTTTGTCTATACAACAGAAAGCAGTGAGCTCCAAAATAACTTATTGGCTGCCATTGTTAATTATGATTGATAATTGAACTCTTACAGATAACTCTTGACGATAATTTCCAACTTTCATCCATGTCTGTTGTAGGTTTATGGTTGTCTGCATAAGCTGGAAACCCATTTTCACTTTGAAAGTAAACATTAAAACTAAGTTCATTGTGAAATAAAATTTTAAAATATGGATTAAAATCACACTGTAAGACATACAGAGTTGTGAAACAGAATTATTATTGTTATAACTAAAGTAATAATTATTATAACTAAAGCTAAATCCATACAAAATACTCAGCCGGACTTTACTAAAATAACAAAATAAATAAATAAAACATCATATGAAAAACTAATAAAAATGACAAATTCAACAAAATTACTATAACTTTGTATAACAAAAAAAAATGCATATAAAAACTAATTCAAAATAGAACTACATTAGTATATAATTGATACTAAAATTACAATGTCACAATTAAGAGAAATAAAGTCACAGTTTAAAGAGATGACGCTTCTGTTGTTAGACTCGGAGTCAGAAATGGTCTTCCATTTATAGAAAGTATTATACAATTTTCTTTGACATTGTGAGGAATGAACTCCTTTCAGTATTCTGTGAACTGTTCAGTACCAAGTAAAGATCTAGGCCATTTTATTACTTTTATAATTAGAGTCAGACAAATTTAAACTGCCTAAAAATTAAACCACATTTGAGGTTAATTATTAGGATGATAATTAGCTGCATGATTAAGAAGATAATAAAAGAAACAATATGTTACTTGTTAGATTTGGTCAAAAATACAAAATGGCACAATCTCCTCTGGGTCCCAACTGGGATGGAACGTCTCAGGTTACGTATGTAACCATGGTTCCCCGAATGGGGAACGAGACACTGCGTCCCCTAGGGGTCGCTACGGGGAACGCCCTCAGCGTGACTCGTGTCTGAAGATACATATGTAAAAACACCACCTGTTGGCCGGCGACAGCCCATGACGTCACTACCGGCGTGCCACAATATAAGTGCCGCTGGGAGAATACATCATCAGCTTCTTTGTCTGAAGCTTGCGTCCGAAGCATGGCCCAAAGCCTAGGGGACGCAGTGTCTCGTTCCCCATTCGGGGAACCTCCCCATACGTAACCTGAGACGTTCCCCTCCATGGGAACTCGAACTGCGTCCCCTAGGGGTCGCTACGGGGAACGTTATACCCACTTCACCATGCTGAGGGGAATGCAAGCCAATTTCGCGAAAAAGGCGAGCACTAAGCCAACTCTACCCGGCTAAGGGAGTTGCCCCTGGGACGGCTGATGGCTGTCAGTGATATTATCCCCTTCGGCCAAAGGCCCGAGCTGCATACCCTAGTACTTACCTGCTAGGTGCCGGGATTACCGGGCCTAGGGTAGAGCTCAAAGTCTTGGAATCAGAAAAAGATTCCTTTAAGGGGATATGGCCAAGCACCTGGTCACTATGTCCTGGCCGATCACTCAGGGGTTACCACTTGCTCTGCCCAAGCTTACTGAGGGAACTGTCTCAACAGACCTCTTGGTAGCGTACACCCTTTTTTTTTTTTTTTTTTTTGGACCCAACATATATGGGACAAGAGAGCGGGGCCCAAGGCACAAGCCGGGGCTTTGACCAACTCAAAAAAGGGCACGAAGCTGTGCGCGTAACCCTACCCTTACGGGATTTTTAGAAAGAACGCAGAATCTTTTGATGTGCGGACTTACCACTGAGTGGATTTTAGAAAGTGCCCAAAGTCTCGCGTGTGCACTTATTAGAAGAACGTTCTATGCCTTGGAGCGGAGAACTACTCATTCCTCGGAGTGAGAGGGAACTCAGACGCTCAGAAGGGAGCGGCAAGCTCATAGATGACCCTCTATGGTGAGGGGAGCAATGCTGGCTCGACCAACAAGGTGAGCGACCTATCACAGAGCTCTGGGGGGCGGAGAAACTCGGACGCTCAGAAGGGAGCGGCATGCTCATAGGTGACCCTCTGGTTGAGGGGAGCAGTGCTAGCTCTACCGACGGCGAGCTCTGGAGAGCGGAGAACTCATTCCTCGGAATGAGAGGAACTCAGCTACCAATGAGGAGCTCTAGAGCGGAAAACTCACTCCTCAGAGTGAGAGGGAACTCAGATGCCCCGAAGGGAGCGGCATGCTCATAGCAATGCTAGCTCGACCAACCAGGAGAGCAACCTATCACAGAGCTCTGGGGAGCGGAGAACTCATTCCTCAGAATGAGAGGGAACTCAGACGCTCCGCAGGGAGCGGCATGCTCAATGGTGACCCTCTAATGAGGGGAGCAATGCTAGCTCTACCTATAACGAGCTCTGGAGAGCGGAGAACTCATTCCTCAGAATGAGAAGGAACTCAGACGCTCAGCAGGGAGCGGCATGCTCATAGATAACCCTCTATAGTGAGGGGAGCAATGCTAGCTCGACCAGCACGGAGAGCGACCTATCACAGAGCTCGGAGGAGCGGAGAACTCATTCCTCAGAATGAGAGGGAACTCCGCCGCTCAGAAGGGAGTGGCAAGCTCATAGGTGACCCTCTAGGTGAGGGGAGCAATGCTAGCTCTGCCGACAGCGAGCTCTGGAGAGCGGAGAACTCATTCCTCAGAATGAGAGTGAACTCAGACGCTCAGAAGGGAGCGGCATGCTCAAAGGTGACCCTCTAACGAGGGGAGCAATGCTAGCTCTACCTATAACGAGCTCTGGAGAGTGGAGAACTCATTCCTCAGAATGAGAAGGCACTCCGCCGCTCAGAAGGGAGCGGCAAGCCCAACCATGAGCTCTGGAGAGCGGGGAACTCATTCCTCGGAATGAGAGGGAACTCCGCCGCTCAGAAGGGAGCGGCATGCTCATAGGTGGCCCTCTGGGTGAGGGGAGCAATGCTGGCTCTACCAACAGCGAACTCTGGGGAGCGGAAAACTCATTCCTCGGAATGAGTGGACATTCAGACGCTCCGAAGGGAGCGTTACCTATACTCATAGGTAACCCTCTTATCGTGAGGGGAGTAATGCTGGCTCTACCCTTGCAGTGGTGACCAGAATGACTGAAGATCCAGGAGGATCCGCAGAAACCTCAGAGGGGACTCACGTCCAGACCATCAGTAAGGCAGTTCGAGAATACAGAACCTGCCTGAAATCATCATAGGTCCAGCCTGACTGCAGTTCTTAGGCTTCCACCTGACCTCGGTTCCGGTGGGGTAGATGGTGGTTTGCAGGGGAATTAAGGAGGGAAGCTAAGGGTCGATGGTAGAACCCTCCCCGAGGGAGGGGAGTAGATATTATTTTTTACTCTGGTCCAGATGAGAGCCTCTTTGAGAACGCTTCGTCTGGATCACCTCCCTCAGGTCTTGCCTCTTACCTCTCTTTGACCAGTACCTCCCTCTACCCCTACCCGCAGGTGGGGGAGGGGCACGAGTCGCGACACTAGCCTCCTGTGCGCCCGTCTCTGGTCCTCAGACCAGGATGGGCCAGGACCCCCGCTTTGTTCGGGCTCGGACCTGGACCTTCTTGGAATGAAGGTTTTGAAGGCAGCTGAGTGCGCCCTCGCCTCCCTAAACTTCTCGACCACCGTCTCGACGGAGGCACCGAAAAGCTGGGAGGGCGAGATTGGAGCGTCGAGCAGAAAGCCCTTCTCTTTCTTCTCGAGGTCTGCCAGATTCACCCACAGATGCCTCTCCATTACCACCATGGCTGCCATAGACCTGCCCATAGCAGAGGCAGCCTGCTTGGTGGCATGGAGGGCTAGATCTGTGGTGCGGCGCAGCTCGGCTACCTCGTCAGGTGACAAGACCTGACCGCTATCCAGGTCCTTCAGCAAGTCCGCCTGGTACGCCTGAAGTACCGCCATGGTGTGCAACGAGGCGACTGCCTGACCCGCTGCTGCGTATGCCCTGCCATTCAAGCGTGATGTAGCCTGAAGGGGCATGGATGGCAAGGAGGGAACCTTCAGAGAGGGTGTCTCCCCCATAGAGAGATAGCTAGCTAGCGTCTCTTCTACAGGGGGCATCCTCTCATAGCCGTTTTCACGCATCCCTGTAATGTTAGCATAACTGTTACGCTGGAACCTGTGGATGCGAGCGGAAAACGGCTTTTTCCATTCCTTCTCAACCTCCGTATGGAGATCAGGAAGAAATGGAAGGTTCACTTGAGCTGGGGTTTTATGGCCAGGAAGAAATCGCTCATCGAGGCGTCCTCGCGGCGCCGCCATTTTGGTTCGCTCCCACGGCAAGTCAAGCCTTGCCGTGGCGCGTTCCATAACATCCAGCAGCTCTTCGTACGCAGGGCAGGAGTTTTGAGAGAGTTCAGTCTCAACATCCTCACTCTCAGACATCTCCTGCTCTTCCTGGGCATAACCCAGCAGAGCACTAGCTGCCGGATCAGATGATGTCAGAGAGATTACATCATCATAATCTAGCGGCTCGCTCTCGTTCTTTGCCGACACGTGTGAAAGGGAAAGCTCCCTCTCAAACTCATCGGCTAGATCCGCCTGCGAGCCCCACGATTTCATTCTCCTCTGTGCCTCGGCAGCGGTGGGTCTTGAATCGCGGGAAGCAGACGGCTGCCCCTCTTTCCTCGAAAAGAGGGACAGGCGAGAGCGGAGCCTCCTCATAGGGAGCCGCTCACAATGCATGCAAACCGCCCCCTCAAGGACATCGCGTGCGTGCTCTATGCCCAAACAAAAGACGCAACAGTCGTGTGTGTCATCGGGTGTCAAATAACGAGGACACGGATCCACACACTTCCTAAACGCTTCGCTAGTGCTCGCCATAGAGTTAGAAAACTGTACTCTTACCAGATTCACTTTGCACGCTTCAAACAAACCAGTCAGTGAAGACGAAAAAGCTGATGATGTATTCTCCCGGCGGCACTTATATTGTGGCACGCCGGTAGTGACGTCATGGGCTGTCGCCGGCCAACACGTGGTGTTTTTACATATGTATCTTCAGACACGAGTCACGCTGAGGGCGTTCCCCGTAGCGATCCCTAGGGGACGCAGTTCGAGTTCCCATGGAGGGGAATCAAATATTCATGTCAGTTTGGCATATACTACACTTAATATTGCAGTCAGTGTGACTGGCAGCCCCAATTAACATGAATGTATCTCTATACAACTCAACATGCAAGATAGTATGTTAATGAGCATCATTAGCATGAACAATTAGTGATGTAAAAAACTATTACAATGCGCATGGACATGATTCTTCAGCTCTTTATCGTGATTTCTTTATGTATGGTGGCCAGTTATAGGAATAAAAAAGTACATTGGGAAGTCTGTATGTAAATATCTATACATGAACTATAAAGCTCTGTCCCAACAATGTCTGGAAGAACGTCAACTCATGGGATGTTTAGAACCAGAAATGTTACAGCAAAAGCTGTTTAATTTTAAACACATGTTTTGTTTGTATAACAAATGAAGCTGAACAATATGACTTGCTTCATACAGCAGAAATAATGAGCAGCGCGCTGAAAAGAGACTGTCAGCTGCTTCTATCCGAGGAAGCGACTCCTCAATCTGACACGAACACTCAGAGATGTGAACTGTATGTTGAATTGCACTGAACAAACCCAGACTCTTCCGAACCTCATGCTGTCACTCATTCTACTTACACCACATGCAAACCAGAGAGTTCCCACTCGCTCCAACGGAAACTATCTCTCTCTGCTGGAACTAAAGGAGGTGAGAGAGATGGAGCAAAAATAAATGATAGAGAGGGAGTGGGTGATGGGAAGAAGAAACAGGAAGTGAGGGGGAGAGATTGAGAGAGGGAAAGACACTCCACATCTGTTAATCCAAAGAAGCTTAGTTAGGCTGAGAGTTTGTCCTGTATTTGTTTGTAGGATGGAAATCCATGGGAAGAGAGAGAGACACTTCCATATTTAGCTACTGAGAGGTTTAAAATCTCAGCCAGCCTTTACTGTCACAAGAAAGTGAGTTCCCAGGCCGACACATCTCAAGCTGTTCAAATACCCATTAGGATGTTTTGTTTCCCATGTGTGCTGACAAAAAACTAAACCAAAAAGAAAAAGAAACGGGAGCGAGGGGAAGCCGACGGAAATTTATCAACAAACTTATGTGATATTTAATGATCCTTGTATGCGGAGGGAAAGACCACAGCCTGATTCGCCTCTGCAAAATACCGATCCCCTAACTTAATTTCCTGCCCAATTGCTGTTTTATAGTGCATAGTACAGTGATACCAGCTCGTAATATAGAAAACAGATTGCCTGTGCAGCCATGTGGATCAGACTGTTACAGGGCTGGGGAGAACCTGTAGACTCTAGGGGGGGGGGTCTGTCGGTGGGCTTCACTAAACCAACAAACCCAGGCGCTTCCCTCATCCCTGACTGGCAGCAGCTGGCTGGATTGGGAAGAGATTGAGATTCCAGAGCTGGAACTGTGTCAGAGACGTACTTTGAGGTTTAACTTTGGTGGCGTGTAGACAGTTCTGATACATTTATTATTGGAGAATACCCGTGTGCATAATTGCTGCCTAAAAGGGAACAGAATGACGGATTGTGTAGATGTATCAGAACATTTATAATGGTTTAAGTGTGAGCCTTTTACAGCAAAGTTGAGTGAATTGTTGAAGTAATCAAAGTTAGTACTTGGGTTAGTAACTAATTAAAGTAGCAACTTCACTGTATACTGCATTTCAATAGCTTGAAAGTAGTTAAGCTGTTTTAAAGTAAAAAGCCGATTTTTTCCAACAAGTAATGTTGAACATGTCACAATTCCATTTTATTTGGATGGTTCATTTTACTCTACCACTTAAAAGCGAATGCAATAATTTAACAAACTATCATATTTAGGTATGTGAATGTATTTAAATCTATATTTTAAAATGTTATTGCTACTAAATAGCACCAATTCAATTAAACAATACAGCAGTAAATATTTCAAATGGTTTAAATATTCCAATCGTTACAAAAGGACAGCTTAGTTTGTTAACAAATAGCAAAAGTTGGTAACACTTTATTTTAAGGTCCAATTCTCGCTATTAACTAGCCATTCACTATGACTTTTGCTTCAAACTCCTAATTTGCCTCTTATTAATAGTTTGTAAGGTAGTTGTTAAGTTTAGGTATTGGATAGGATTTGGTAAATGCAAAATATGTGCTTTATAAGTACTAATAAACAACCAATAAAAGGCATGCTAATAAGCAAGAATTTATCAAAATTACCCATTTAGAAGTTTGCATACACTTGATTCTTAATACTTTGTTGTTATATAAATGATCCACGGCATTTTTTTCAGAAAAATATTCAGGTCCCACAAATTATTCGTTTTTCAGCATTTTCAGCATTAATGCATTGTGTTTCCTTCTGAAGCATCAGTGAGCATTTGAACCTTTTTTAATATTTGCATATGAGTCCCTCAGTTGTCCTCGGTGTAAATGGATGGATCTCAAAATCACACAGTCATTGTTGGAAAGGGTTCAAATACACAAAAATTCTGAATTTGTGGGACCTGAATATTTTTTTCTGAAGAACAGCAGACATTTATCTGTTCAGGAAAAACAAGGGACTCATGAACAACTATCACTAAACAAAAAAAGAGCTGTGGATTATTCAGGTAAAAACAAAGAATGAAGCGTATGTAAACTTTTGAACATGGTCATTTTATAAATTCAACATCATTTTTTGTTCACTTGTGGACTATTGTCAGGGTTCTGGACTCATTGTTCTTTGTTTTTACCCTGTCCTTCCTGAGTTTCCTTATTTGGTTATTTTCCTGTTCTTGTTAAGTTAATTTGATTATTCCTTGATTACTCCTCACCTGTTTCTGTTCTGCCTGATTACTTTCTATGTGTTTATAAGTCCTGAGTTCTTTTATGTTGTGTTACCTGTGTTGTACATTAAAATGATTATTTGTACATATATTTTATGTTAAATATCTTATTCAGGTCAGTACTAAATACAAAATAACATGCGTTTTGTATGATTGCTCTTATTTTGGTAAAATAATTAGCATTTTGCATATTTCCGCAAGGTGTTTGTAAACTTTTGACCTCAAATGTACATACAGTAATTGCAATGAAAAGTGAACTGGCGTTTGCAGTTTTTTTTTCTTCCTGTGGTACTCATGAGAGTGCGGTATTGAAATCTCTCTCACTGTGAGTAGCCCTTGTTTGTAGTTATGTGCGTGAGTGTGTTGAGTCATTATGACCTGACCCAGAGATACTTACTAGAGTTGTGTAATGAGCAGCATGCTGTTAAGAGCTGTCATTTAATCAGTTTATCAGATATTTGTTTGAGTATTCAGTTTAGTGAATACAAATCTGATATGTATCTGAGAAGCTCACATGTAAGGCACGTGGATTGAATTTCTAACTAGGTTATACAGTGATGGATATCACACATTTGGAAAACAATTTCAGTAACTGACCAATCATCATTTTATTTATAAAAAAAATGTTGGTTCCCATTTAAAATGTTTGCTGAATTTTAAATAAACATTATAAGGATAAAATTGTGGACAAATCCACTTTAAAAAGCTCCATATTGGTTCTTAAAGACCAAAGTATGGTTCTTTATATTTGTGTTTAGTACAAAACCTATACTATAGAGCAACAGCAGACTTGCTGTCTGAGGCAAATAAAACAACTCAAACCACAACTCAGATTGTAAATATTCTAATGAGCCTAATTCTGGTAAATCTTAACAGCAGGACAATTTTTTTTTTTACAATAAAACTGCTTGTTTACATTTGCTAGTAAGTAATATATCTTAGATCAAAGATAAAAATACATGGAAAAGGTACATTCGTGTTATAGTGGGAAAGAGGGAATGGTCTGTCCTTACAGGCAGAGGTAGGATGTAAAAAGATCTCCCTTCAAAGCACATTGCCAGGGTTTCTGCCAAGAGCCGCAAGAACTGACCCTTGAGGCACTGCCAGTGTTTCTCATAACCATTCCACAGAATTAATCTGCAAATCTTGGCATTATCACTTCTTTTGTAAAATTTGCATTGGATTTTATTCCCCTGTCCTCCCCCTCACAGGGCAGTGGGAATTATCTTTTGCTTCCTACATTCCTCGGATGTTTGATATTATTTATATCTGCTTTGGCAAGGGCTGGCCTTAGTTCACTGGTTTGTATCATAGTTTTGATTTAATGCCAATGCATAATTTTTGGGGTGTCTTTTCCCACCCCAAATTACATATCTTTTTTTTTTTGTCATAAATTCAGTATTTAAGCGGCATTACATTTTAAAGGGTAATTGCTGTCTGGTTCTTTAAGCATTCCTTCACTCTGTTTACTGCACAAGGCATACAACATGTGCTATATTTCCCCATCACCTTTTGCTGGTTTATCACTCTGGCATGAAATGGAGGCCAATAAATCATATTTGTTCTCTCAGAGGTACATACATTGACATATGAGCTCATAAATTGTGGATTTACTGCTTAAGATAAGTGGGGAAAATTGGTTGTGTGTTTTGAGCCAATAATTGAGCCATTTTATTTGATTTTCCAGGTCCTTAAAAATATTGCCTCTCTTACAGCCATAATATGATATTGCTGTATAACTCCAGGCCATCATTTAAGAGGTCCATTTTTAAATGTTTAAAATGAAAACACTAGTGCTGTCCATGTTTGCACGTCCGTATCCACAGACAGAACCCCGCCAGGCTGTGCTGACTTCTTTTGCAGCACCCTGTTCCTCTTTAAGCACATTTTTTCCCCTCCTTTCAGTTTCTACTTTTTCCCCTTGCTGGATTTGTGCGCAGAGGGCGACTCAAAAATCAGTCCTGAACTTCAAGCAAAGGTTAATGCTATTCGCTGTTTTTCTTTTTCTCCTCCTCTTTTTCTGTTCGTATTTTCTTGTGGGCCGAACCACCCACTTAGCTTAAGGTCACAAGCTGAGGCTAATGCTGCGTGGAAGGGGCTGCCCGCAAACTCTGCGTCCCTATGATTACATGTCCTGCTGGCCTACAATGCATACCAGCTCACTTGCCAAGTCAAATAACACTTAGTGAATTGGAAATAAGATTTAAGTGGCTCAGGACAATGCTGCCAACCCTGTCATCTTTTTTAGTTTTTTGGCCTCAGCTGTTTCTTTGTATATTAGTTGGTGAAACAGTTAGGAGCTAATCTTAATTGTATTTTTTTTTTTTTTTTTTGAAACAGATGAATTGAGAGCCAGGGATAAAACCATTTTTGGCTAAAGGGAGAGAATAGGTGCAGTTATGGGCTACATTGCGTTTCTCCCTTCTGTCCCATTTGTAACCTCTATTTTTTGTCTTACATTTGCTCTTTCATTTTCTCTCTCTTTATCTGTGGATAAGAACTACTTCTAAGTACTTTGGCCAAGTGTGGTTCCTTCAAATGTTGGCATTTTACTCTCTGAGGCGCGAGTCATTTTTATAAATAAAAATAATTATATTCAGTTACTTCTCCTACTTTTCTTAGTGATATACAGGTATAGTGCCAGTTTATTAGAAAGTGATGATTTTGTTCTCTTTGACTCGTTGGATGGAAACGGTGCTTATTCGGAAATGTTTTATGCGATTATTCCAATTTTGTGCTCAAGTAAAATTTGCAACTTTGGATGGAAACCCAGCTATTGTTGGAAAGGGTTCAAATACACAAAAATGCTACAAAAACAAAGAACTTGTGGGACCTGAAGGATTTTTCTGAAGAACCACAGGCAGTTTAACTGTTCAGGACAAACTCGGGACACATGAACAACTATCACTAAACAAAAAACAACAAACAAAAAAAATATAGCTGTGGATCATGCAAGTAAGAACACAGTATTAAGAATCAAGGGGAAGTAAACTTTTGAATGGGGTCATTTTTATAAATTCAACTATTTTCTCTTGTTGACTATATGTAAACATATTTTATATGAAATATCTTATTCAGGTCAATACTAAACAATAACATGCATTGTGTATGATCCCTGTTACTTTGGTAAAATTAACATTTTGCAGATTCTGAAAGGGGGATGTGAACTTTTGACCTCAACTGTATATATGAAAGAAGTGTTTATGGTTACCAAAGCTGCATTTATTTGATCAAAAACACAGCAAAAACAGTAAATCTGTTATTTATTTATATATATATATATATATATATAAATGTGTATATGTCACAGATCGGTCTGTCCTCCTCCCTCTCCAATCACTGCACATGCCGTCACCTGGGTTCACCTGAGCCGTGATTGAGCACACCTGCACTCCGTCGTAATCACTCACACCTGACCTCCATCAATGAATCCGCCTCACCTGTTGCTACCAACCAAGCTCACTATATAACAGCACTAAATCCAGACACTCATTGTCTGGTCTTGAGGTTACAAGCTCCGCAGCTGTCTCATCACCTATCTGCTGTATTGCTGTGGATGTCTTCCTCCAGTGGACTCTTCTAAAGGGAGAGATAAGGAATACTGATTCATCAGTTTATAGAGCGTCCTTGATTTCTGTTATTGCACTTACCTGTTGTGTTTGCTTTCAGTTTGTTTAATAAATAATCTCTTACTTTACTCATCCTCGTATGCCTCTCCATCCAGTATTTTAATATATATCTATATCAGTATCTCACAGAAGTGAGTACACCCCTCACATTTTTTTAAATATTTTATTACTATATATTTTCATGTGACAACACTGTTATAAACACTGAAATTATACTTTGCTACAATGTGAAGTTGTAAGTGTACAGCTTGTATAAGTGTACATTTGCTGTCTCCTCAAAATAAATATATGTATGTATACATTACTATTTAAAATAACTGTTTTTATGTTAATATTATTATTTATATATTTTTTTTGTATTCCTGTTATGGCAAATTTGCATTTTCAGCAGTCATTACTCCAGTCTTCAGTGTCACATGACTTATTGTTATCAATGCTGAAAAAAGTTGTGCCGTTTAATATTTTTTTGTGGAAACTGATACGTTTTTTTACCGGATTCTTTAGTTTTTTTTATTAAATTTTTTTCAAATATATAAAATTAAATGTCTTTTACTTTTGATCAATCTAATGCATCCTTGCTAAATACAAATGTTCTCCTTTATTTCTTTCTTTCTTTAATTTCTTTCTATCTTTAATTTGGAAAAATATAGCAAAATTGTTTGTGTAGCTCCAGGAAATTAACTACCCATATATTAATTTAATCAAAATACTAGAAATAGTTCTTCCAATCTGGGCTCTGACACCTCAGCCGCCTTCAAAACAATGGTTTGGAAGCAGTGCTAAAATTAAGCTAACTGCTTTAGTGTACAGCACAGTACAGTACATGTTTGCTAAGCATTGTGTAAGAGACATCAGCTGCCCCCGTGCAGTGTGACGGGCATCTAATGAGGGCCTAATTAATCTTGGTGCTTTTGATGACATAAGCATGTCTGGATCAAGAGTCTTTGGTGGACAGCTTGTTTTTGCACTTACCTCAGTGACAAGTGCCTAATGAATTACCACTGCGGCTATGACAGTTTGTTACATTCAGTCGTGGTATGGAAAATAGCACAAATATTGTATGTACATGTATGTGAAGCGGCAATGATAAGAGTTGCTAATTAGCATGTTGATTATATTTGGATGACATCCCCCCCCCAAAAAATACAAATAAATAATCAGTATGACAGAGAATTTACAAATACCAAGTAAACATGAATTGTATGTAAATAAAACAATTTTTTTATGTAAAGCAAACAAACATTATTAGAGTAAACTTTACAAAAAAAACAGTTACATATTATTTGTGAAATCCATTGTTTGAGTGACCATTGTTTCACCCTAAATCCTGCAACAGTTTATATATAAACTGACCGATTTTTATAGTATCCAACAATGCTCTATATCTGTACATTGGGGTGGAAAAACATGCAAAAGTGTTATTTGTATGCTGTTAGTGTCAAAAAAAGAAATGAATTTTCTTTTCCCCCATAAAATGTGTCTTCCTTCATAAGCAAGACAATATAAAATATATTACTATTTACTGAAGCACCGAAATAGCAAGCATTTTTTTATTATAATAAGATTACATTATGTCAGGGCCAGAGACCGACCTCCATTTCCATATAAAATGAATGTGATATTAGTTTGAAAGTGATTTGAGCCTGAAGCAGTATAGAAACCTCTGTAAAATCTTTTTGAACTAGCAGTCGAAAATGAAACCATTGGAGCAGGAAGTTCCTGCTGCCAGTAAGCTGCATGAAGTGGGGTCAAAACTATGCTGAAAAAACCACTAGCTAACTTTCGTCTGGAGTCCCCATAGCGCTGTACTGTGGCATCAGTTCAACAGCTAATTTGTGGTGCACTTGCAAGAGTGAAGCTGAGAGAGCGGCTGTGTGTTGGCTGGCAGTTAGAAGCAGCCAAGATCAGGGTGCTGCTTGCAGGGACCAGCTGGTTTGGAGCACCCTGGACAGGGTCCAGGCCACCCACCACCACCCTCCCTCCCCTCCCTCACTCCGCATTTGATCTAGCTTTGATTTTGTTATGTTTCTGAGGGCCAGAGAAGACAGAGAGGGTCAGAAGAAGGGGAAGAAAGTTTGTTTAAGGAAGTTAAGATGAGTTTACTTTAGAGGACTTGAAAGGAATCTTGCTTTAGTTTCCTAAAGAGTGGACTTGAGTTATTTATCTACAGAAGAATGCTTTGTGTGTGTGTGTGGTTAAGTGGCCTTTTGGAATAAAAGTTTTCACCATCTTTTATACAAAATCAGGCAAAATAGCATACATTATAATATGCATTATATATGGACATTATCCAGTAATTTTAAGGATATTTCCATTAACCCTGAAAACAATAATATCAAATAAAATGATATACAGTACATTGTGCCATACCCCACCCCCACGTTTCTTTCTGTTCTTACTGGTTGTTCATTGTGGTGTTAAATGATACAAAACAACCACAAAATAATAATAATTTGCATTGATCCAAAAACAGTTGTCAAAAACTGCCACTTGCATGGATGCAACATGGCTTATGAATATGTTAGTTATTTAGGTTAACAGCAGCATGCATGCATTCTCATGACATCACATCAGCTAATGAGATTACATTTTGCTAATTAACTCTTACAAAAAGTCAGCAAATCATTGAGACACATAAGCATAGCACATCTTTGGTTGCCTGTAAGAAGGGAGATTAGGGAACTAGGAAAGCCTTTGTCCAGTTAATGATTGTTGCTATCTTGTGTCATGCATTAATTAAGCCATCCGTTGTTACTTTAAATAGACAAATATACTATTAAAGACAATTCATATAATTGTAAATTAAATATATCCATTAATTTAAAAAGCAAATATTTGAAGAACATCACAGTAAATGATTCATTCAAGACCGTAGCATTTACATAGAGTTATAATGATGCAATAAGTAAATACATAACCTACAAATATCTGTTTAAGTCAGAGCTGACAGAATGAGGTGATAACTGACCTGTAAAAGGGTGAATCTGAAACGATTAATTCAGCAAAACATGGAATAAACATGACGAGAAAACACTGCTAAGCTGGGCTACTTTCACATCAAATTTATTTTAAACCTGTAATGCAATGACAGATGCTGCTACACTCTGTCTGAATTACAGCTCAAGAGCCTTTTACTACAGTTATACAGTGAATATAGGCATTGTTTTCTGTTTATAGTTGCTATCCTCTCAGTTCTGCTACCAAGTCGGTGCTATTCGTTTTCCATTATAATAATGCCCATAATAAACCTTGATCTCCTTCTGTTGGCCTTTTCAGCATGAGAGATTATTTTTTTCGCAGCCCATTAACAGAGCATGGCCAGCATGGCTGGTGTTAATAGTTGTTCAGTGACCGTGGCACTCAGCTTTATAACTGTCTGTTTATCAAGAGAGAGGTTACACCCCAATCCATAATGGACTGCATTCGGTGGCTGCTGCCACACTGTTGGTGCATTAATTTAATTCATACCGGTGCAAAAGTTATTTTGCATGAGTGCATAAATGTGCCACTTTTATGGAACGATGTATAAATATGTATTTACTCTCTTTTTTCCTCTTCATTTATTATATTTTTTTCCTGTTATCATATGGATAAGAACATACTTTTTCCTCTCAAGCAGAAACATGTTCTCGGTTATGGCTCTGAATATTGTTATGTAGCTTGAGGCTTGTATTTAAAACCACTGAATAATTTCAATCAAATAATTTTAATTGGGTGCTGGATCAGTAATTACAGGTTGGAGTCATTTAAACTGCCCTGGAAGTCTTGTGATCGTGGGCGTATTAAAAGTTTATGTCCGAGATAAAATAAATGAAGACGATTGTAATCTTCGGACTGCCTGAAACAATACAGCGAAGTAAAGAATGCATCACATTCGATAGTCAAATGCCTGCAAAAAAAATAAAAATGGGATCGTAGCCATTCACCGCTCACCTCCAGCTGATGCCCTCATTTGCACCTGGGTCTGTGGCATACGCCAAGGCAAATGTTAGGTAACTTTAAATGCCACCAAGCCTGTCAGGAACGCATGCAAATTATGAGATGTGTGTGACAGCAGAACCGTGGCTATAATCCTGTTTACCCACATCCGCATCTTCTTGTCACCAAACATAAACGCAGGAAGAGCGGTTCGAGGGGCGTTCGGGGAAGAAATAAACTTGCACGTGTGCGAGCGTCGGATGCGGGGACATCTTTGCAACCCATAATTCAATATGACTAATCACGATGGCCGCTGCCAACTCAGGAGCTCCTCTGACAATCTCAACCCAGCGGTATTTTGATAAAGCCAAAAAAACTGTGAGATGGGGAGACGAGGCCAGATGTAGTTGGGGCACGTACCTGGGAAGCTCTGCATCTCAGCTGGGCACCTGTCCATGCCTGGCTCCCTGAGCTTAATCCTCCATTCACAGCTCTGGAGAACGCTGGCTCCCAGGCCCGGCTCCTCTCTCTCTCTCCTCATCACGAGGCTCTCGCCCTGCCAATCGGCATGCCAGGAAGCAGCCTACAAAAGGCGGCAGGAATTTACAGTAATAATCGGCCAGGAAATAAGCAGTACCTATGCGTTATTGAACACACAGGGGCTTACGAAAATTGATCGTAATGGCTTTCATCACCATTACTGATGCTTCATGCCTCACTTGCAGGTATTGTGAGAAAAGCAGGTCATGTCTTAATCTCTTTGCCGTACCCGTATAAGGCCATAATCCCATAGGCACTGGTATTGAGGTGAATTTGCATATCTTGGGAGGATTGGAGTGTGTGATATATCATTGAACAGGCATATTTTCAACTACTTAACATTACTTAGCATGGTTGCGTGTTTTTTCTCAGTGTACTGTGGGAGCGTTAGATGACACAGTGCCTCAGCAAACCCACAACACGCTATTGAGTTGCCCACTATATTGCTATTAAGAATAATGTATTCAAGTTTGTGCCAGTCTTCCCTCTCAAATTTTAAAGGTAAAAATTTTACTTTACTTAATTGGTCCCTTATCAATTTGCAGTATTGACTAAATTAAAATGATTCAATGATGGGGAGGATTTCATTACTTTTCAGCTATTGTGCATACTGATTTATTTTAATTGTTCTCATAATGCAAAAAAGCTAATTTCATGACAGAAAATGTAAAGATAATTAAGCTGCACTTTAGAAATAGTAACTAGTTATGGTACAAATGGCAAAAGTAGCTTGCTACAATTTAAGATGCTTGTTTTTCTTGTAAATATGGAAGATTACAAATTACCATTCATAGTTTGATTTAATGCTTGCTTATTAAAAACGTCTAGTGACAACAAATATTACAAGTCTTTATGTCTGTGTGCATCTTTTGGGGGCAAAGTTGTAGCAGAAGTGAGCTAAATTTGACAAAACCCCTTTACTGAGTTGTCCACATTTGTAAAAAAAATATATAGAAATAATGTAAATGATCTAAAATAATGTAAAACTTGCATACAACTATTACAGTTTGACAACTGGTGTCATCTGATTGCAGGTTACATTTCATTATTATACAGTACTTCATATTTATCTTTATTTAGCAATTTGTTTGTCTCTATTCTTAAGTGCCATGTTACTTTTTTATTTTATTATTAATTTAATTTTTTATGGAGTGAGAAACCACTAAAAATGACTCCAAACAAAGTTTGTGAGTTAAATGTGACTGATTCGAACTAGCTTGTTTGACTAATTCATTAAAAAGAGAGATATAATCCAAAAGTTCTGATGTCAAAGGGTGGTTCACAAATATTTTATCAAAACAATTTCATCATTGTGATATTCCAAACCTGTATGGCATTCTTTAATCTGTGGAACACAAAACATATTTTGACAAATCTCTATACAATTTGTGTCTTTACAATGGGACCCAAACTGTTACCAACATTCTTAAAACTATTTTGTTCCCTTTCAGTCGGTCACTCCGAGTCACGTCGGATGACCGACGAATTGGGATCTCGCCAGAGAGACCTATCCACTTCGAGTGTAACTAAACGAGCCAATGGGCATTGGCATGCGATCATTGCATCCAGCTGCCGCTGATCACAGCGTGAGTATAAGAGGCAGCCGGTGCACCGCATTAATCATCCTTTCGCTTCGGAGCCGAGCGGTGGTGTATCACTACTGCTCTCCTACCCTGCGAGTGAAGAGACTAGCGAGCGAGTGCGGGCGTTACAGCACAGCAGCGGTGGTCGCGGTCTCACGGGAGGAAAGAGAAACGGTTCCCGTGAAGACAGTCACACTAGGAGTGTGCGGTGGCCAGCTCCCCTGCGTGCTTCAGCACTGAAAGAGCATATTTCTCTGAAAGAGTACACGGGTGATCGCGTCTTTTTAAAGATGTCTTATCACCCGTGCGTTTCTGGGTGCGGTCGATCTCTGGCACCTCAGGACGGTCACGATCGCTGCCTCACGTGTCTGGGCATTCAGCACGCTGAGGAAGCTTTCGTGGATGGTTCATGTTCTTCTTGTGGGGACATGACCATCTCGGAGTTGCGCAATAGACTCCGTTGTGTCAAACATGGCGGGGTCCCTCTGCCTCTGCCGCGATCTGGCGTTCGCCCTGGCACACGGGGCGGCACAGCATCCGGTGGAGTCAGAGGTGATTTGAGGATTACGGTGAGGGCTTCCCCAAGTGGAGTTCCTCACCCCTCAAGCACTCCGCAGCCGGCGGGGGTACAGTTGGTTCGGACTGGGGCCTCTACAGAGTGGGGTACCCCACCCGTTTTCTTCGGTGCTCCCCCTGATGACCGGATGTCGATCGCTGCATCGGAGGGCGAGCCCTCTCTCTCCGGGGATGACGACTCGGCTGCGTTGCCCCCTTCGGGTGTGGTGGCGTTGTCCGAGCCAGACCCAGAGATGACGGCTATGCTTTCCCGGGCCGCCGAGAACGTCGGGCTCGTGTGGAATCCTCCACCGCGTCCCGACCCTTCTAGGTTGGACGAGTGGTTTCTCGGGGGGGGTCGTGCTGGTTTTCAGCGCCCCCCTCCGGTGCCATTCTTTCCGGAATTGCATGAGGAGCTTACAAGATCATGGAAGGCACCTTTTACTGCCCGAAATAAATCTTGTGGCTCCTCCCCCCTCACCACCCTCGATGGTGGAGCCGCTTTGGGGTACACGGGCATCCCCTCTGTGGAGCGGTCTGTGGCCATGCAACTGTGTCCAACAGTCGCTTCCACTCTGCGGGGTGAACCGTGTCTCCCCTCACGGGCCTGTAAGTATTCGTCAGGCCTCACTGGCGGTGCTTATAGAGCCTGTGGGGAGGCGGCTTCTGCCCTACACGCCATGGCGTTACTGCAGGTCCATCAGGCCAAAGCACTGAGAAACCTGCACGAGGGTGGGCACGACCTGGCGGTTCTACATGAGCTGCGTGCTGCGACGGACCTCGCGCTCCGAGCGACGAAGGTGACCGCACAGTCTCTGGGTCGTGCGATGTCCACGCTTGTGGTCCAGGAGCGCCATCTCTGGCTGTGTCTCACTGACATGAAGGAGCAGGAGAAGGTACAGTTCCTGAATGCTCCCGTGTCACAGACCGGCCTCTTCGGCGACGCTGTCGAGAGCTGTGCCCAGCAGTTTTCGGAAGCACAGAAGCAGACTGAGGCGATCAAACACATCATGCGCCGGAGGAAACCCGCTGCTGCTTCCACTCCGGCTGCAGCCCCTCAGCCTGCTCGTCGCCGTGGGCGCCCCCCTCTGGCCGCCCCCGCTCCCACGCCGCGGCAGCAGCCTTCCACCGTGCGGCGTCGTGGAGCCGGTCACAGGCAGGACGCCCAGCCCGTCCAGGCCCCTGCCAAACCTGGCGGCAAGCGCAAGTGCAAGAGGCCCTGAGACGGGCAACCCAGAGATGGAGGGAACTGCTCGTTGGGAGATGGTGACCGCACCACTCCCTCCCCCGGAGGAGGGCCGGGTGGAGAATCTTTTGTTTCGTTTTGTTTGTGTTCCGCCGCTGGCCCAGCAGCCAGCGGTACCCAAAACTTCAATAAAAGAGCAGTTTCCTCAGTCTCTGGGTCTCAAGAGGAGGAGAGTGGTGTACCGTGCATCACGGGATCACTTCCCTCCTCCTCTCTCGCCAGGCAGTGGGGGGTTGCCCAAGAGCACCCCTCCTGCCCAGTTGTGGAACCGGGTAAGGGCAGTAGCACTCAAGCCCCCGCTACAAGTCGTCACACGCAAGCCGGGCTCCTGTGTTTCCCCCCACACGAGGAGGAATCAGGTGAGTGTTACACTACACACCCAGACCCCGCCCCCTGCCATCACAGGCCAGGCCGTCACAGGCCCCGGGCCGGGTCCCTGTGTTCCACATCGCTGCCCCACCACGGGTACGTCGGTGACTCCGTTGGTGCCGCTGGCACGGTCTCTCAGAGCCTGGCTAGCGCTCCCCAGTCCGTCTCGGTGGCTCCTACGGACCATCAGACTCGGCTATGCGATTCAGTTCGCCCGGCGTCCCCCCAAGTTCAGGGGCATCCGGTTCACTTCAGTCAAACCCGCCGATGCTCCTGTCTTGCGTGCGGAAATCGCAGTCCTACTGGCGAAGGACGCGATAGAGCCGGTCCCTCCGGCCGATATGAGGTCGGGGTTGTTCAGCCCCTACTTCATTGTGCCCAAGAAAGGTGGTGGGTTACGACCGATCTTGGATCTGCGAGTTTTGAACCGTGCACTTCACAAGCTGCCGTTCAAGATGTTGACGCAGAAACGCATTTTTGGACGCGTACTTTCATGTCTCGATCCTCCCGCGACACAGGCCATTCCTGCGTTTCGCGTTCGAGGGACAGGCGTATCAGTACAAGGTCCTGCCCTTCGGGCTGTCCCTGTCGCCTCGCGTCTTCACCAAAGTCGTGGAGGCGGCCCTTGTCCCCCTGAGAGAACAAGGTGTGCGCATTCTCAACTACCTCGACGACTGGCTCATACTCGCACAGTCTCGCAGGCAGTTGTCTGCACACAGGGACCTGGTGCTCAAGCACCTCAGCCTGCTGGGCCTTCGGGTCAACTGGGAAAAGAGCAAACTCGTGCCAACGCAGAGGATCTCTTTTCTCGGCATGGAGTTCGATTCGGTCAACCAAACAGCACGCCTCACCCAGGAACGTGCTCAGTCAGTGCTGAACTGCTTCAAGACCTTATCAGGCAGGACGGCGGTTCCACTGAAACTCTTTCAGAGGCTCCTGGGGCATATGGCTGCAGCCGCGGTGACAGTTCCGCTCGGTCTGCTCCATATGAGACCGCTTCAGCACTGGCTCTATGGCCGAATCCCGAGGTGGGCGTGGAAACGCGGCACTTACCGGGTTCAGATTACACCGGCCTGCCGCAAGACCTTCAGGCCGTGGTCAGATCCCTCGTTCCTTCGGGCAGGAGTGCCCCTGGAGCAGGTATCCAGGCATGCTGTGGTATTCACAGATGCCTCATCCACAGGCTGGGGAGCCACGTACAACTGGGCACGCAGTATCAGGGGTTTGGACGGGTCCCCAACTGCATTGGCATATCAATTGCCTCGAGTTGCTAGCAGTACGCCTTGCCCTGAGCCGTCTCAGAGGGCGCCTTCAGCGCAAGGACGTTCTGGTCCGTACGGACAACACTGCGACCGTTGCGTATATCAACCGGCAAGGCGGTTTGTGCTCCCGTCGCATGTCGCAACTCGCCCGCCACCTCCTCCTCTGGAGTCAGAAGCATCTGAGGTCCCTTCGTGCCATCCACATCCCAGGATTGTTCAATCGGGCAGCCGACGAGCTGTCCCGAGCAGCCCTTCCAGGCGAGTGGAGACTCCATCCCCAGGCGGTTCAGCTGATTTGGGGACGGTTCGGAGCTGCCCAGGTCGACCTGTTTGCATCTCCAGAAACCACCCACTGCCAAGAGTTCTACTCCCTAACCGAGGCAACGCTCGGCACGGATGCACTGGCACACAGCTGGCCCCGGGGCCTGCGCAAATATGCGTTCCCCCCAGTGAGCCTACTAGCACAGACACTGTGCAAGATCAGGGAGGACGAGGAGCAGGTCTTGTTAGTGGCTCCATATTGGCCCAACAGGACCTGGTTCCCGGAACTCATGCTCCTCGCGACAGCCCCTCCCTGGCCAATTCCTCTGAGGAAGGATCTGCTTTCTCAGAGACGGGGCACCCTATGGCACCCGCGCCCGGACCTGTGGAAACTCCACGTATGGTCCCTGGATGGGACGCGGAGGTTCTAGCTGACCTACCCCAGGAGGTAGCACTCACTATCACTTCAGCACGGGCACCGTCCACGAGACGGGCCTATACTCTGAAGTGGAACCTGTTCGTCGAATGGTGTTCCTCCCACCAGGAGGACCCCCGGAGATGCTCGATCAAAGCTGTGCTTTCCTTCTTACAGCAAGGGTTGGAGTGTAGGCTGTCCCCTTCCACCCTTAAGGTTTATGTGGCCGCTATTTCTGCTTACCACGACCCCGTAGAGGGGAAGTCGGTGGGGAAGCACAATCTGGTTGTCAGGTTTCTTAGAGGGGCAGGAGGTTGAACCCTCCTAGCCCCCCCTCTCTACCCTCTTGGGATTTGGCTTTGGTGCTAAGAGCCCTAATAACTGCCCCCTTTGAGCCTTTGCAGTCAGTCGAATTGAAGTTTCTATCTATGAAAACCCTACTCCTGACTGCATTGGCCTCGATCAAGAGGGTGGGGGACCTGCAGGCATTTTCGGTCGACGATTCGTGCCTTCAGTTTGGGCCGGCTGACTCCAGTGCAACACTGAGGCCCCGGCCCGGCTATGTGCCCAAGGTTCCTACCACTCCCTTCAGGGACCAGGTAGTGAATCTGCAAGCGCTGCCCCCGGAGGAGGCAGACCCAGCCCTAGCTTTGCTCTGTCCGGTACGCGCACTGCGACAGTACACGGATAGAACTCAGAGCTTTAGGACCTCAGAGCAGCTCTTTGTCTGCTACGGTGGACAGCAGAAGGGGAAGGCTGTTTCCAAGCAGAGGATGGCCCACTGGATAGTGGATGCTATCACCTTGGCCTATGAAGCACAAGGTGTGCCCTGCCCGCTCAGGTTGCGTGCTCACTCCACTAGGGGTGTTGCATCGTCCTGGGCGCTGGCTCGTGGCGCCTCGCTAGCAGACATCTGTAGAGCTGCGGGTTGGGCGACTCCCAACACGTTCGCTAGGTTCTATAGCCTGCGTGTCGAACCGGTTTCCTCCTGTGTTCTCACCTCAAACGGGTAGTGGCACTGAGAGGCCCTGTTCAGAGTCGGCTTGCGGCGTCCCTAAACGCCTTATTCTCCAGAGAGTTCCCTAACCGGGCAAACCCTGTCGAGTCCTCCAGCACTCCGGTGCCCAGACGTGGCGGAACGTACGGTGCCAGGCCTTTCAGCCAATGAATTCTTGAAATCTGGTGTGAGGCTAGTGCCCATATGAGTGACCCTGTTGGGATCCCATATGTGTTTACACGGTATGCTTATTAGAACCGTGTTCCCCAGGTAGACCATGTTCTGCCGTCTCTAATGATGCAGCCTGAGCCATCACAGAGACTTCCATGTGCATTGGGCCCTACGGGGTTACTTCACGTGAGTAATGTCACTTAACCCCCTCTGGGAGGAGGTGACTCCGCAGTGTGCCTCTTCCAAGTGGAAGGGCACACTTTCCCAGTGTTATTCAAGTCCTACTGTTTGGGTTGCTCTAGGGACAGCAGTAGTCGACCTTCTCTGTGTAGCCCGGTCCTATCGTCTGCCTTATAGGAAGGATCAGGAGGTCTACACAGGGCGCTGGAAGGGGCAGCTCCTGTGGCGCTTTGGTAGGGATCCCAATTCGTCGGTCATCCGACGTGACTCGGAGTGACCGACTGAAAGGGAACGTCTCGGTTATGTATGTAACCCTCGTTCCCTGAAGGAGGGAACGGAGACGTCACGTCCCGTCGCCACAGTTGCTGTACCACCGCTGGGCGGCCGGGTCTCCGGCTCGGCTCCTCAGCGAAAACATGATTAATGCGGTGCACCGGCTGCCTCTTATACTCACGCTGTGATCAGCGGCAGCTGGATGCAATGATCGCATGCCAATGTCCATTGGCTCGTTTAGTTACACTCGAAGTGGATAGGTCTCTCTGGCGAGATCCCAATTCGTCGGTCATCCGACGTGACGTCTCCGTTCCCTCCTTCAGCGAACGAGGGTTACATACGTAACCGAGACGTTTTGTGCTCCACAGAAAAAAGAAATAAAAAAAGGCATACAGTTGTTTTGGACAACATGAGATTGAATAAATGATGACAATTTTCATGTTGGGATAAACTATCCATAAACTAGCAAAGCATATGATTTTGTAAATTGTGACATCTCCCAGTAGAAAGATGGTAACAGCATTCATTTTATTAGTCCGCCAGTCAGTACTTACATCATTATGGTATGGCATTCAGTTAGAAGCAAGCCCTCTTCTCCTTACATAATTATTTTGTAGTCACTATCATAATGCTTTTCCAGTACAAGTCACATTACCTTAGACAAGTGCTTGGCATAGTAATCTATCTCTAATATCAAACATCACCAAGTTTCAGACTATGCATGAAGTTCCAGAAATGTTAATCATCCCAAACTTAACCGTTGGCCATTGTCGAGAGGTCAACAGAAGCACATTAGCTAATTGGAGATTGACATTTCCTAATTAATTTTAAGGATGACAAAACAAAGAACACAGGTTTCCTGCACTCTATTCTTTGCTTTCTATTTTGTGCGCTTGGACTAAGGGAATGTGTGCTTTGAATGTAATTACTTTTTATAAAGAAATCCACCTTAATGCATCTCTGCGGAAATAATTTCAGTCAGGACAATGAGCCCTATCTGTACTGCCCTCACTTTCTAACAGGGAGGATAATGGTGTATCCTCACAGTCATTAAGACTTTATCTTTGCTGTTGTTTAGGAGCAGAAGTCAATGCGCTTGATCAGTGGTTAGTATAGCAAGCTTATCAGTTTAATAATTCAGTTCTGACAATAAGAAGCTCTGTGCAATAAAGTGTTGTTATTAATTAAGGATTATTTTCTCTGTTCGATTTGGAACATACCATTTTTTTCAAAATGTTTTTGAAATCTCTTGTGCTCACAAAGGCTGCATTTATTTGATTAAAAATGCAGTAAATAAAATAATATTGAAAGTGACAGTGAACGTGACATGACGTGGCCAAACATGGTGACCCAGTGCTCTGCATTTACCGATCAAAAGTGCACACACACAGCATTGAACACACACACACCGTGAACATTTTGAAAATAAGGTGGATTTCTACAACTATTCCTGTGCTCAGTTGTAGAGCATTGGGTTTTTGTAGAGCATTGCGTTGGCAGCGCAAAGGTTGTGGGTTCGATTCCCAGGGAACACATGTACTGACAAAAAAATGTATAGCCTGAATGCACTGTAAGTCGCTTTGGAGAAAAGCGTCTGCTAAATGCATAAATGTAAATGTAAATGTAAACACATACCCGGAGCAGTGAGCAGCCATTTATGCTGCGGCGCCCGGGGACCAGCTAGGGGTTCGGTGTCTTGCTCAAGGGCACCTCGTCGTGTTTTTCAGCATGGTCACTGTACATTAACTCCCCCCACCTATAACCTTTGGGTTACGAGTCCAACTCTCTAACCATTAGGCCACAAATTCTAACCATTAGGCCACGACTTCTAACCATTAGGCCACGACCAATAGACCACAACTATTGTGAAATATTACAATTTAAAATGTAAACTGTTTTTTATTTTAATAAATTTCAAAATGTAAGTTATTGCTGTTACTACAAAGTTGAACTATTGGCAGCCATCAATCCAGTCTTTAGTATCACATGATCCTTCAGAAATCATTATAATATGATAAAACATTTTCTATTATCATAACTGACAAGTTGTACTACATACTGCTTGGGAATATTTTTTTTTTCAGAAAGTTCAAAAGAAGATAATTTATTTGAAATAGAAATATTCTAATATCCTAAATGCCTTTACTGTCATTTTGATCAATTGTATGCATCCATGCTGAATAAAAGTATTACATTCTTAAAAAAAAATACTTTGAACGATTTTCAGAAAAAACAAAGGAATATGCAGGTTTTACAGGTGTTTTGTTTTTTTGCAGCATGGACTACTAGTAATCCAGCACCAGCCGAGTCATAGTCTCTCGACTTGTCAAAAAAGGAAAGACACCCTTGAAATAAAAGATGGGTCTTTAAAACTTTGAAGGCTTTAAGATAAAGCTGGCAGGTTATTACACTTTTCAATTCCAGAGTCAAATATAAAAAATTCTATTATAAGGACACTTAATTACCTTGCAAAATGGCAAATGTGCATCCTTGTCAGGTGGAGTGTACTCTGATGGCCTTTCCTCAAACACTGGACGGGCAGATTTGATCTCTGCTAATGGTTCTTCTGGAAAGGGTAATTACGCCATGGTCAAAGCTAATTTGCTCTCTGCCAGATGAACTGTTGTATTTTATTGTAGGCTGACATTTGAAAGTAATTATGGTACTGTTGACCCTGGACCATTCCGGTTTGTAGCACTGTCTTTGGTGGCCTGGCTCTCTCTTTCTCTCTGTCTCTCTCTCACTCTAGTTCCTTGGCTGGTAGTCAGAATTGTAACAAGCCAATGACACGGACCAGGAACACCATATGGGGCTCCGGTGAATAGCCCAAATGCACTGGCTCCGGCTTCATCAACACCCGCCATTGAACACGGAGCAAGTGGTGCGTGATTTTCATCCATGTCTCATCTCTCTATCCACTATTCTGTGTAGATCCATGTATCGGTAAGTGTGCCATTATGTGCATCAGTGATCACCTCCGTGTGGCCTTATTGCTGGGGAATTAGAATAAGCAAAAGGTCACAACGGGTTTCCCTCCCAATATAGCTCGCTCCAAATGAAGTGCCGATGAGAGCAATTATGGATATTTTACATGGGCTCTAACGTTTGAGCCTGTGAACACAGCAACTAAGAATCAATGGGGTTTGTGTGCATGACTTTACTGTGGGCAGTACCTATTTATTAAAACCGCTAGGTTCTCCAAATTCTGTAATGATGATATTCTAAGTTCAAATGGACTCAATGGACAAATGGACAAATAGCAAATATTATGCTTAAATGTAATGTGGTCTTCTAAAAGCGAAAGTCTTCTTGTTTAAGGTGTCCCTAATACAGAGTAATTACATAGTTAAGTACTTAGTTGTTGCTGTGTACTTACTCCTTACATGAAACAAAATATACTTACCGTTTAACTTAATTATGGAACTGCCTGTACTTACAGTTTATGTTTGTGTCAGCTACTGTTACACATTTAAGCTACTTAAAATAAAGTGTATAAAGATTGTATTTAAGTGTACTTAATGTGTATCTATACTGTACACCTTATCCAGCTGCACCTTAGTTTGATTTAACCCACCAGTGCACAGCTTAAATACATGTAATACATTTCTAATAATATTACAATTACATAATATTATACAAACACAAGCTACTTAAAATAGTGTATCAAGATTGTACTTAAGTATACTTAATGTGTATATATACTGTACAATTAATCCAGCTGCATTTTAGTTTGATTTAACCCTACAATACACAGCTTAAATACATGTAATACATTTCTGATTACATAAAAAATACATAATATTACACAGAAGTAAGCTACTTAAAATTAAGTGTTTAAAGATTGTACTTAAGTGTACAAGTAGCTGCGTAACAGACTCGGCCTGTTACATATGTGTAACCTTTTACATCTAAATAATTACAAACTGTAATTACAGGCTGGTCCATAACTTAGTTACATGGTAAGTATATTTTGTTCCATGTAAGTTCCACTGCTGCTAAGTACTTAATAAGGTAAATGCTGTGTATCATGGCACCTTAAAATATAGTGTTACCCTGTAAGGTATATGTGACCCTGGACCGTAAAACCAGTCCTAAGTAGCATGGATATATTTGTAGCAATAGCAAAAAATACATTGTATGGGTCAACATTCTAATTTTTTTTTGTGTGCGCCAAAAATCGTTAGGATATTAAGGATCATGATCCATTAAAATATTTTGTAAATATTCTCCCATAAACATATCAAAACTTCATTTTTGATTAGTAATATGCATTGCTAAGGACTTCATTTGGACATCTTTAAAGGCAATTTTCTCAATATTTAGATTTTTTGCACCCTCAGATAATTTATTTATTCAAATAATTGTATCTCGGCCAAATATTGTCATATGCTAACAAACCAGACATCAATGAATAGAGTATTTATTCAGTATAAATCTCAGTTAAAATGAATAAATAAATAAAATGGCCCATATGACTGGTTTTGTGGTCCAGGGTCAAATATATATTACAAAGGATTCAACAAAAGATCCTTAAAAAATATTTTGAATATATTTAATTGTATATAACTATTTATAATGGTGCTTATTGAATATGCGTATTTTATAATAGCAGAAATATATCCTATCATTGTCAATATAAACTGATTATATTTTTTTTTTTAGGATTTATGAAAAGTTAAAAAGTGTTGTAACATTTATTAATTTTACTGTCATCTTTGATCAATTTAATGTGTCCTTGCTGAAAATGTTTCAATTTCTCAAAACAAAAAAAGATAGAAAAAAAGTCTACCCTCATTTTTGTGCAAACTTGATAATTTATGGGGAAATAATAATACAAAATTATAATAATAATTCTTAATATTACATTATATCTGTCTATCAGCATAGTCAGAACTTTATTATGCACTGTTTCTTCTCTAGTCATGTTAACATCCCAATGTTAGTCAGCAGAGGATTAATCCATCTTGTGTCTTTGTTAAATTACAAGACATTTTAATCAGCGGCGGGAATTATGTTAGTCCATTAGTAATGATCGCTGTCAAATGGTGCCACAATTGAGCCTCAAAGTCAGACATTAGCTAGCGTGACAACCTCCAGCACTGAAATCGTCCGGAACATCACAATCCCAGGTAGCCTTGCCAAGTTTTCTTAATTCGTGACACATTAGGTTTCTTAGGCTGGAGCGGGGCTTTTATTATTAGCCTTTATTTCTCTTGTGCTCCGTAGTTCTCTCTATCTCTCATTGGCCATCCTCACGCTGAATGTAATAAAGACTGACACTTGTGACACTTCAAACATGTAGCCACCAACAGCTCCGTGACAACAAAAGGAGTTCTCAGAGCAACATAAATTAATAGTGGGGGAGAAAGAGGGCTTGCTTGGGCCAGCTCAGCAGGTGTGCTCCCACATCTTTGCACCTCTTAACACCCCCTCTCATTCTGCCTGACACGTCGGACAATGGTACAAAAAGCCCTTTACTGACGTCCACACAATGAGCCAGGCGCGGAGACAGACCAATCTTTTTTGTGCCGCTGCTGTTTGCGGGAATACGCTGGGGTAAACACTCTCTATTGTGAGCCGGCTGCACTCGAGAACATGATGAAAGTAGAAATTTGAAAGGCCTGGGATTGAGACCATGGCTGGATTTGACAGTTCTTACCTGTGAGACTGATAACCATTTCAGCAGGCACCAATCTTTTGCATATTGAATGTGTTTCGCTAATCAAGCTCATTAGCATAATTTATATAGTTAGAGATGCGCGTGTTGTCTTAGTGCATGCTCGTAATTGATAATGCGCACTCCCATGTTTTTCCTCCCAAAATAAAGTCTTGTTTGCACTTATTCGGATAAGCAATCCACTAGCCACTTATTTGATTTGTGCAACACTAAACAATTAGATTTGGGGATCAAAGCCCTGTTCAATTCTATAAGCAATGGGGGGTGTAAGTGAATACGAAGGCCCACTGAGCATTGAATAGCTCTCAATTCCCCCTCTGATTTTTCATCCATACAGCCACATGCTAACAGAGCCAGGACAGAGCTCATCATATGGTACAGAGCTATACCAACAAAGCAGCCACGTGATTCTGAGGTGTGCTGTATGTTGCTCTTTAGATCCCTCTTATTCGAGACAGTTAATTTGGTTACAATGAATGCAATTAATGCATCTAAAATCTACAATGGAGCGCTCAGGCGTTCCATTATGCTACTCATGTGGCTTAACCTCATCCATTAAAGCCAATATTAAGTTAAAAGGGACGTATTTGTAATTGGCAATGATAATACTATGAAGTATTTGCTCGTGCCTGTGTGTGCCTTCAAGTAAATGTGTAAGTGCGCTTCTCTAAATCCACATTAATGGATGACTAATTTTACCAAAATGATTTTCTGGTGAGCTCCACACTTCTTAATCACCTTATGATATTTAAAAATACCTCTTTTATGACTGCATTTTCCTTTTTTTTGGAAAGCAGCTAACAAAGACTGTCCCCCAGTGTTCCACAAATCTGTATTAAATTCAATTAAAACTATGCAGTCTTGTGCTTCCGAGAACCGCTTGTCCACAAGATATCTCTTCCTTGAAAATCGCGAACCGGATTTCAGAGCATCTGCATTACTTTTTGGTTTAATGACAGCTACTTGATATTTTTATGGACTTTGCTCCACGACTCGGGTAAGACACATCTCTTTTCTTGCAGCTTCTTGTGTTTCGAGGTCTAATCCATATTTGGCTTGGATGAGGCTAGTCGAAAAACGGTTCCCTAATTCATCTCGCAATCAACCAACCATATAATTTAAATACTTCTTTGGGAATTAGTGTAATGTTATGATAATTATGCTATGATTTGGTGTAATAATTTCACTCTGCTTAAAAAAATGACAGCATAAAAGAGTGCGTAATAGGAGAATTTTAATTGCTTAATAAATTGTTGGGAAATAAAACGAAGAGGGATTGGAAATGGAGCTCGGGGCTGCCGCTTCATTTGACCTGCTACAGCTAGCATCAGTCTTAAGAGGAGTAAACATACGCAGTTGTGTTTTTCCTCTTTATTTTCTCTCTTAGAGGAATGAGGAGAAGAGATGGGATGAAGAGGGAATAGGGAACTGTGTGCAGGAGAAGAATAGAATAGCTCGCTGGGTGAATGGAAGAGGCCAAGGCAAGTCAAAGGTTGGAGGGATTAAGGTTTCATTTCCTGTTCTCCACGCTGGGTCTGTTTTGCATCCAGGAACACTCCCTGGTGTCCTGCTGCTGTTTGAGTTTGTACAGTAAACCTTGAGAGGACCTTGGTCTGCTTTTTGATCTCGACCGCAAACACAGTGCTACAAACATAAACGGCTCTTATTTGAAGAATCTCAGAGGTCTGTCTTAGTAAAACTGAGAAGAAACATTTTAAATATTATATATTTACATGTGAATTTCTGCTGTTAATATTGAGCGTCAATGTAACTTTTATAGCCTTGATTAAGAAATACCTCATATACGGCTATTCAAAAGGCTTGTTTTTTTGTTGGTTTTTTTAAGGATTTTCTCATACTCACCATGCTCACTTATGCATTCATGTAATCAAAAATACAGTAAAAGTCATATTGTAAACATAACAATCTAAAATAAAAAATGTTATACATTTTAAAATGTAATTTAACCCTTGTGACTCCAATAAAAATGTTGTCTCATGATTTTTCAGAAATTATTAAGATATGCTTATTTGGTGTTCATCACACATTTCATATCAATACACATAGTGCCAATGTTGAAAACTGCTTATGTTTTTTTTTTTTTTTTTTTATCTGGATAATTAACAGAAAGTTAAAAAGAACAGCATTTATCTGGATTATCCAGAATGGAAAGTAAAAAAAAAACAGCATTTAATAAAATTGCTATTGAAATGTTAGTAATATTATTATTGTAATTAATATATATGATTTTCTATGGTAATATGAGTATATTTTTGTCACTTTAGTTAGTTTAATGTGTCCTTACTAAAGTATTAATTTCTTAAAAAACTAAATATAAATACATAAATTAAATAAAACCATAGACCTAAACATTTGAACAGTAGTCTACAGCAATGCAAATAATTCACTCTATGCAGTGGTTAATACACCAACTACATGTTATGAGGTGATAATGCCTGTCATTGACTGGCAATATGTCGGTTCTGTCTTAACCACACAGGGCACTGTCCATGTTTCACCACATAATCCTTCAGATCTGAGTGAAGGTGATTAGAAATGTCAGACAACTTGTACTGGCACTATAGTGTAAATTAAAAACACACTTGCTCCCACAATCTCTGGCTTCAAACTATAGCCAGCTCTGGCAGGATACAGCTGTGAATTTTGGCCTAACAGTAAATGGGAACGGGGTTGAAAAAAATGATTAGCTGAGCATTGATTGATGAATCTCTATTGGATAATGGAATTCAAGTATTCCTTTTGCACTTCAAGTATTCAGTACAGTGATGAAACATCTACTTTCAGCATCGTCAATACATCTGAATTAAGTTTGGTTCAAGGTCGCTGAACTCTGCTTATTCTTGTACACCACAAATGGTGAATGTGTTTAATGCAAGCATGTTGTAAGGCTCTCACATGACTTTAATTTCCGGTCTGGGAACACAAAAAAAGATGTGGAAATTGCATTTCTGTACACACTACCATATTTCATTGTCTCTTTTGCTCACTACTAACCCCTTGGAGAAAGAAAATCCATTACAAAGGACTGACACTCATGGTAAAATGCTCCAAAAGCTTGGGATGTGTTGAGGTCTCTAGCCAGCTATCAGCAGGAACACTGGAAGACTTTTTCACCTGCCTAAATCCCACCGCATTACACCCTCAACATCCGGGTGCCTCTGCCGCTGACCTGAATAGACAATGCAGTGTGCTTAGAAAGAGAATCCAGAAACTACATCTGCTGCCTGTCTATGCACACGCATCTAGTTTTGCTCTAGATATGTATGTACAAAGGGGAATGAAAATATCAGGTATTTGGGATTATTTTGACATTTTTTCATATTGGTGACAAATTAATGCATGATTAAGAATAAGGGATTAATTCAGTTGCACCACTTTTTGTGCACTACATCTTTTTCACTGACCACCCAAAATCTAATTTAACCTGGTACTAAATTGCAGAGTGATCATTTCAATGAAGTCCTCTTCATTATTTTCAGAATAAACACGCCTCTTTTCTTTGTAAATAAGGCTTATTATAGATTGTGATTTATTCACAAGGTTAATTGTATATTGCATTATTCATGTTTTTGTGAATTGAGGTGCAAGACAAATAAATAAATGTATATAAATATAAAATATTATTACTTCGTTGTATATTCATAAATGATAGCTTTTTTAAGAAGATAATAATTTAATTGGGCATCTATGCATTAAATAGATGCTGTAAATTCAGCTTTGTACATTCGATTGTAAAATATATTCAAATAGAAAAAAATTATACTCGTACTCTGTGTATGCGTTTGTGTGTGTGTGTGTGTGTGTGTATACACATACATACACAAACAGAGTACAGTTTTTACTGTATTGTATTTTTGATCAAATAAATGTAGCGTTGGTGAGAATAAGAGACTAATTTCAAAAACAATAAAAACCTTACAGACCCCAAACTTTTGAATTGTGTAATTCTAGATATGTATATATTATTTTCATTCAATATTGATATTTCTTGAAAGAAAGATATAATAATGCAGTAGCCATATTTTGCATGGTTCTTAGATATGTTGTTAAACGTTAAATATGTATGGGAAGGCATTTGCTGAGAATGCTCATTCTATCTTTATCATTCTAACTATTCTATATAGTTCATTCTAAGATACAATACATGTTGGATGCATGGATGAATTGTGGCAAGGGTACAGTTTAAGGCTTGATTGAAAAGTGTTTTACAATGTTCTCATTGAAGCACCCTACATCGAGTGGTCAGGCTGAGAAGGGTACTGAGTGACTGGAGGTACACGGCTCAATTTGAAACTGATTAATCGGCTCCCCTCGGAGACAGAGCCACACAAAGACAATGAAAACCAAACCTGACTGCAAGAAACCGATTAAAGAAAGATAAAATACTTACAATGATAAAGTGTGCAAGAGACGAACGTAGTGACACAATTGGTGGCCTGTCTAACGCACAAGTTCTAACGTTGCACGAATATCAAACTAACCAGCCTAACAGAGCGATCAATTACGCCAAACATTTACGCAATGCTAAAGAGACGTACGTTTTCACGGATGACTTAATTTGCTGTGAGAAAGCTGGCGACTCCTCTGAAGTGCTGCCTCTCCCCCTGATCTGCGGTGTGACCTTCATCGCCACTCCACCTGCAGGAAGCCATGTTTGATTCTCTGTCCACCAAGATGCCTGCTTGACAGCAGAATGGTATCATAGGACCCGAGTGGAGGAATTTCTCTTTCTCTGTCATCATTAAGGGGTGTCCCCCCACAGTGAGGGGAATGAAAAGTACGATTTAATGTTCTCACGAGAGTGGCAGGAGAAGAAAGGCTCAAAGCCTTGCACGCTGCTTTCTGAGTGGGTCACTCTAGCCCTTGCAGCGAATGGGATGTCCCTGTGGAATTTGCCATAGACTTGCCTGAAAAGAAAGGGATTAAGGCCCTTTTAAGGATGGAAATGTAACAAAAGAGCACTTTTATGATGTAGCAGCATAAAATGAGGGCCTCCATTGTGGCGCTGATTGCAAAAGATCTTTGAAATGAGGCGGCCCGCGATGTGTTCCCCCGTCCCCCGCGGGTGTTAGTGGTTTTTATCAAAATGACTTGTCTACATTAGAGGCGCTGTGGCTCGCCTTCAAGAGGCAAAGTACAAGATTATTGGTTTGTTTCTGTTTTCCACCTTCGCCGTTCTCTCGCGCTCTTCGTCTCACCCTCCTCTCCGAATGCGTCAGATGGAGTTTGGGTCCCAGTGAAAGTTGGTTAATTTGGAGAGAGAGTGCATAATTAGCATCCCCCGCAGGCAAGCGCTCCTCTGTCCCCCTGCTTGTGTCCGTCACTTTAAAGCACTCTGCCACCGCAGACGTAAGAAAGCGCATAGGAAATTGTCAAATGTGAACATTTATGGCTCAGAATGGTATGTGTAATGTTCTTTTTTTATATAAAATATTAAAAAAATTAAAGATAGCAAGACTTTTTGGGGGGGGAAATTGTTTCTTTTATTTGTATATTCTATCTGTATATATTGTCTGTCTGTCTGTCTGTCTGTCTGTCTCTGTGTGTGTGTCTGTCTGTCTGTCTGTCTGTATGTCTGTCTGTCTCTGTGTGTCTGTCTGTCTGTCTCTGTGTGTCTGTCTCTGTGTGTATGTGTGTCTGTGTGTCTGTCTGTCTCTGTGTGTCTGTCTGTCTGTCTGTCTGTCTGTCTGTCTGTCTGTCTGTCTGCCTGCCTGCCTGCCTGCCTGCCTGCCTGCCTGCCTGTCTGTCTGTCTGTCTGTCTGTCTGTCTATCTATCTAAAATATAATTTAAATATTTAATAATAATACAATTATTTATATATATTTGTTACACTTTATTTTAAAGTCCAGACTGGAGTATTAACAAGCCATTAACTATGACTTTTGCCCTAGTGAGAATTTACCCCTTTACTAAAGTCTAACACTATATATATATATACACTATTTGATATATATATATATATATATATATAATAAAGAGGTATTGTTGGTATAATTTACATTGTTATATTTAATCATGTACCATTGTACTGTCTTAAGCACTGACACATTATGTTTGCGATCAATCAGGTCACTTCAGCCAAAATAACTGGTATATGTAGCAAAGTCCGCTGGCTTTTTTGGTAAAACTGCATTAAAACTAGATTCTCGGCATTGCATTCAACATGAAACAACATATAAACTCAGGGCAAGAATGAGCAGGCTGCTGCTTTGGTTGCTTAGAGGAATACAGACATGTGAACACTAGAGGGGGAGCTTAGCTATGGTGGATGCAGAATCGCTCAGGGGTCTGACATGGGGTCTTGCTTCTAGTCTCCCATCGACTCGACCCCGAGCAGAAGGTACTGAGGGGTCAAAGGTCGCAGGAGCACGAGGAGCACAGGGCCGGTTTGATTGTTGTACTCTCTCCAAAAAGGGCAAAGGATGTGTTTGCTGAGATTGTGTGGGCTGGTGATTTTTTTTCCCTTATTTTCATTATTGCTAGTATGACTTTCTAGTGTGGAATTGAGAGAGTGCGTGTGCACTTTTATGTGCGAGGGACTCTCGTATTGAGCAGTAGAGAAAGTAGGGAGGGCTTTGCTCTGTTTTGTGAGACGCAGTGAAGTTTTAGTCCTCTCCACGAAGAGATACAGAGCTTTTAAAACCCCTCTGGAGGTTCTCTAATATCAGGAGGGGATTATTGCTGTGGCCCTCCCCTTCGCTCTCTCTATGCGTCTATTCCTCTGCTATCATTTAAATGTCTGAGGAATAATTGAATGAATTATCATAAAATTTTTACAAATTCATTGACTCGCCCACCACCGTGAGTGAGCCAGACCGTTTCCTTTCATTTTAGCCGTGCAAGACATGACATTTGAAATTCGTTTATATGCGGCCAAGACCTTTCGCTGTTTCGCCAGTGGTCTGAAGAACAAAAAGAGGTAAGGGCAGAGAAGTAACCTTGTGAGGCGATCTGAATGTGGCAAACCAAACAGGATATTTAGCGGCATACGTGTTAAAATATGCAGCCTTTCTTTGGGACACGGGTTCAGAAAGCAGGGCAGAACTTGAAAGAGAGGAACTGTTGTGGGGGGAGGAATTGTCTGCTGCACCGACTGCTCTCTCTGACCTCGGCGTTACATTAAAATGCTTCCCTTGTCCATTTCTCACAATGAGTTTATGTAGATTATTTTTTGTTTAAACACCATTCATTTCTCTAATTGTTAACAGAGAAAAATTAAGTCTAAGTTTAAGTGGATTTATATGTTAGCGCTCTAAATTATGCATGGCTAGTTGTTTTTAATGGGATTACAGTAGTGTGATTTTGTTTATGAATATGGAAGTGTCACCTTAAAATCTGTATATAATAAAGCAGTCCATTATGTGTAAATTCCCTTCCCCCATTAACCTCATTGTCCCTTTTAAAGACTTTTTTCTTCTTTTCTTTTTTAATCCACTACTGAAGCTTCCAGTTACCACTGGTACAGAAGCTCATAGGTTATTTCTATTTGCAGAAATCACTGTGTTTAGCTTACCGGTCACAGCTGTTCCTCTGCAGGCTTTGATCACGGTGACCAACGTTAAGTCAACAAAGTGGCAAGGGTCACATGTGCAGAGGGCCAGCTGTCGCCTTGCTCTCCCTAGGACACCATAATGATTCTTGTTAGGGGCGCTCGGCTCCCCTGGAGGAATGTTGTTTGCTGGTGACTTGAGCTTTAGGGTTCAGGCTCAAGGAGGAAAGGATGGTGGAAAAGGAGGTAGTGGTTGAGATGAAACAGGTCACTTCTTTTGTCCTCTGCTGTCGAGCAGCTGTGCAGTGATTTTTTCTATTTTTTTTAAATGTATTCTTTAAAACCTTGTAAACTTTCTTTCTGATCTTCTGATCAACTTTTCAAAATCCCTCTAAAAGGCCACTATTTTCTGATAAGATGTCAAATAAAAAGTACTGTTTGCTTGTAGACCTTGTGGGCATTGTGAAGGTGATGTAGGTTATTAAAAATGTCCACATTATTATCTTTATTTTTATTATTTTGGAAATAAATTATTACTTTTATTCAGAAAGGTTGCATCAAATTGATTAGAAGTGGCAGTAAAGACATTTTAATTGTTACAAAAAATATATTTCTAGTGCTGTCAAACGATTAATCGTGATTAATTGCATCCAAAATATATTTTTTTACATAATATATGTGTGTGTGCACTGTATATATATATATATAAATACACACATACAATATCTATTTAGAAAATATTTACATGCATCTACATGTATTTATATTCATATAATTTATATTGTATATACATATATACATATATTTCATTTATAAACATAACATATATTTCTGAAATATATACATACATGTGTGTATTTATGTATATATATATATATATATATACATAATAAATATACACCGTACACACACATATATTATGTAAACGAAAATTGATACGATTAATCGTTTGACACCACTAGTTATTTCTAAAAATGCTGTTTTAAAACTTTTTGGTTTTCATGAAATTAAGAAAGAAAGAAAGAAAGAAAGAAAGAAAGAAAGAAAGAAAGAAAGAAAGAAAGAAAGAAAGAAAGAAAGAAAGAAAGAAAGAAAGAAATGTATAATATTCAAAAATATTTCGCACCACCGTTTACTACAATGATAATAATAAGAAATGTTTCCTGAACACCAAATTCAGCTTTGCCATCACAGGAATAAATAGCATTTTTAAAATTTATAACGATTATTTTGAACTGTAACAGTATTTCACAATATTACTGTTTTTTTTCAATCAAATACATATGAGTAAAAACGACAAAAGATAAAAAAAAACATTTATAAAGTCTTACCATATATATATATATATATATATATATATATATAATATATGTGTATATATATATATATATATATGTGTGTGTATATATACTGTATATATATATATATATATATATATACCATATATAAATCAGTCTAGTATAGTTAACAATTTACCTAATATTTGTGTATGTTAATGCTTGTTTAATTATCGCACCATAAAACTGGCAAACACTAGTTGCAGCTTATCCAGAAGAGTATTCCAAATCATTCACAATTTGAAATTCCATTTTAGTTAGGATACTGTCTGACTGTATAAGACTGAAATTTGTATGTGGACAATGAGCACGCTCACTAGTTTTTGGAACGGAATTATTATTTGTGCTCTAAATAAAGTATTGAATAAAAGCATCACTAACCAGCAGCTTAGCATGATTAACATGTCCTTTCAGCAGTGTTCATATTGTTTTGCAATCAAGTTCCTTTACAAGACCTTCCCCAGCTGGTATCAGTTTCCCGTCGCACTTCTAGCACACAGCTAAATATAGTTTAGTTGATGTCTAAGGAAAATTACAGTCTAACAAGCGGTTTTCTCACGCTGGAAGAATACAGTAAATTCATGCAACAATATTGAGTGCGACAGATCTGCCTGGATGGAGACCGTATTTATAGATTCATTTGTATTGGTCCAATTACTTTCATATTTGTTCATATTTATAGTGCCACATCTCCATTTTGCCGACATTAATATTCAGGAAATCCCTAAATGATAAAGCAGCTAAACAGACGCAGACCAAGTGCTGCTTTACAGCATTTATCTTTTTGTTCTCCGATTTTAATAAATCCTCTTGATCTATTAAGATGTACCTCCTTCATCAGTCTAGTAATTTATAGCCTAATCTGTCATCTTGTTGTTACATTATTGGATAAAATAATTTTACTGAATGAGCTCCAAGGAATAGTGTAAAATTCATGATCCCCTAATACTGACAACAAAGATGGTGATAAAAATTAGCTATTTAAAAGACGATGCAAATAAAAAAATAATTGTATCGCACAGAATGATAAAATGTGTTAAGGCTGAAGGAAAAATATTGCATATGTCTTTTGTGAAATGAAGAGTGTATGCATTTTATCTCATGCACACAATAGACGGCAGTAAGACTGCATCAAGGGACTAATTTCCTTCTCACCCTACTAAGCAGATGATCATAATTTCTTGGCTGATGTCCTAAAATAAGTTTAGTCTTAATTAATAAACACATTTTCTAATAATTTGAAGGGAACCATGAACACAGAGGTTCATCAATTAGCAGGATTAGTTAGGCAGGGAGCATATAATCCACGCAGAGGCGTTTACATGCTGCCGATTACTTCTTTTTCACAAGATTTCATTGTGATGAAATTCAGAGCAATAAGGCAAGTTGTTTGTTTCTCTGACAAGCCCTTTGAACTTTAACGCATCTAAAAGGTGATGCATTATTTTTCTGATTTTAATGGGCAAATCACTAGCTCATGTGTCAGTCAGCAAACCAAAACAAACCCATGTTTGTTAAGAAACAGCCCTAAAGTAAACCTTTGTCTGAGGGCACCAAAGGGTCAAGGTTTGGCTGGTTATGATAGTCAATTTATCCCCTGCTGGTCGATGCTGTAACTGCAACATCCTGTGGGCAAAAGCAGCCAGGAAATGCAAGTGTGTTTATTTCGATGAAAATCAAGTTTTTAAATTAAATGGCCACACATTTGGATATAAGAAGGAAAAGTGCATTGTACACAGTGGATGACTTAAGTCAGTGTTTTCTCATGTGGAAAGCACTGCTGCGTTCTGTCTCTCCTCACATTCTGTCGCTTGTAATCTGCTAATAGTAATTCTGGGTTATAAAAGAGAAATGCATATTAAGCAGATCACCGGCCCTTAATAAACGTGATAAACACCCTTCAAAGCCTGTGTCTATCACATAAAAAAAGTTGGAAATGGTGTAAAAATCACAGCGTTGAAGTGCATGCTGGGATATAATTTTCTCGTTTTCTATTTCTTTGTTAGGTACCAAACTTTTCATTTTATTTTATTTTTATTTTGTCCACTTTAATCTACAAAAAAAATATATTATGTATTTTTCTAACCAGTTTATTTTCTTTAAATATTTATACTATTATTTAGATTTTTTAATTAAATTAACATGGTTCTAGTCATCTGCAATATTAATGTATTTTTATATTTTATTAAACTATACATTTTTCGGTGACCTTTATAAGGTATTATCAGTACCTTTATTTTTTCCTTTTTAATAGCTTAATGAAACTGAAAAGGTACCTCCCTAATGACAGCTTTTGTAAAAACAATTCTGACAGTATGCAGCAGACCAAGTTTATAATTTAGTATTTTCTTGCATATTGCAAAAACAAATTGAACAAAACATTGCATCTAAAATATGTTGACTCTTGATGCATGATGGGTCTGTTGTCATTATGTACTACTAGCCCTGTTAAAGTTTATTACATATAATTTCCTGTCTTATTCAGGGGAATAATGCAAAGCTTCCCAGATAAATCTTCTATGTTCCCTTTCAATTAGTCTGATTGAGTAAAACCTTATAGATCTTAGGTATTACATCTGGCATTTGAACTGATTTCTCTAAATCCCATATGTCAGGGGTTAATTCTCTAATTTGAAAGTATTCTGCATTGGGGAAGTCTGGACCCATCACTGTTATGAACAGTAATAACATAAGACAGATGATGCACCACAATGCCAAATCCATTCATGGTCCATTTATCAGTTTTAAAAGATGTTTCTGGTTTTCTTTTAAAATATATGGAACTAATTATGTAATCCTGGGACTCATATATGTCACAATTACTCATGAAACAGTAAATTTGCAGGTCTTTTCTTTCTGCGCTGAAGACCTTGTTATAAAATTATCACTCTCAGTACCGTGAGTCACATCGTAATGACTCAGTTCTCAGTTTCTGCTTTCTTCTGTTAATTTTGACCTTTACTACTAGATTAACTTCATAAAAACAATACCTTTATAATTAACATTTGCCCATTAAAAAGCTACATGAATTAACTCAATCATGCAAAATGATCAAACCGTGCATATTTTTGGTGATTTAAGATTGATAGCCATCTAAATATCATTCAGGAGTTTTCTGGTACATCTGTCCATCTCGCACTGAGCTTGTGGTATTTACAGATGGTAGCTGAGACAAATATAGATGATAACCTCTTGAGGATCATTTCATAATCCCGTATATACCCACGATTCCTCTCCACTATCATTCTCATTTGCAGAAAGACCATCCCACCGTAGTTGTCGCTAAATTAATATTCAAAGGTTAAGAGGTCTGTGCCTAGCGTGTAATGAGGAAGCAGACTAGTTGGTTAGAGCAGGTTCATTGAGCTCTTGCATTAAAGCATCGCACGTGGATTATTTATGATTTCCATTGTCCCTCCTTCTCTGGGAATACATTTTGAATTATTTATGCCCTCTTCATGCTTGTGGAAAGGAACATTTTAGTCTGTGTCGGCCATTCACTCATAATCAAGCAGTGAAACATTCGCTGTAGCTGGGGGAATAATGTTCATCTCTAGTTATTAAGTTCCACCATCTATTTCTCACTGCCTCCAGGGACCCAAAACCCCCACTGAAAAAAGATGAAGTTGTGAGCTTGAAAAAAATAATAATAAAAAGATTGCCAATGTCAACCAGAATGTATTGCATTCCAGTTGTTATTCATACATATTGTAATTTGTTTATTTTTTTAAACCACTTAGCATTCGTACAGTTGTCTTGTGTCCTAAATGGGACAGCATGTCCTGTGTTTTGATATATCACCATGAGAGCCAGGGACCTGACCCTCGTCTATTAGACATGGAAAGCAAAGTGACTTTATTTGTGAAATCTGTGTCAAATGTCAAATATTTTAATTATGTTTTTGTTTTTACTCAAATGAAAATGGATGGACGTTGTGAACCCGGAAAACGAAAGGTGCTGCAGGTTAATAGCGGCTTCTATTTTGCACAATTTGTACAGTTACTCTTTTCTAATATCATTAGGGAAATTAGCTGTGAGGTGATTTATTCACTTATTTATTAAATAAATCATTTAAACACATACTGAATCTTAAGTATGCGAGTGGAAGACAAATTGGCAAGACAACTCTGCCCCTCTTAAGTAGAACAAAGATAAATCAAGTAATAAACGTACGGCCGTGTTTTGCATAGCATTAATTAGAGCTGCTTTAATTTGCCTAGAACATGCATGGATCCGTTTAAATGTGTCTTACATATTTAAAGGGTGGAGATGAATTATGATGGAAGGGAAATTAGCTCTGCGTTGTGTTTGTTTCATAGTCATGTTGTACACCTGACCGCTTGCTTGTTACCTTATTTCTCCTGTATTTTCACACACAAACCCCCTTATGCTATGTTCACAAAAAATGACCAAAATTATACTAACTAAAAGTACCAAAAGTACCTTGTTTTTAAAACTTATAATAACTAGCAATTACTTAGAGTACCACTTAATATTTGTGCCATTGGGTAAAGTGTCGGTTACTGGCGACTGTTAATCACTGCTGGTAGAAGCCATATCTACCTCATTATGTGTGCAAAAACAAAGACTGTATACCAAGATGGTTCACTATGAATAGGAGAAAGTGCAACGTGAAATATTACAGTGTAAGTCCTGCTTTTCGAATAAATGAGCCAATCACCATCATGTCACTGCAGCTGCTACTAGAAGCTCAAATTTCTATAGAAAAAGTGTTTTGTGATTCGCATTGGATCAATCTGAATTTCATGCCTTTTTAATGCTACTTGAGCATGAACACATTTGGAACATTTTGTTAGATTTTGTTGAGATTTTAAATGTGAGATTAGTTGGCTAAAGCTAAAACTGTAAATCTGTTTCTTGAAATAAAATTAACATGAAATAAGATAACATTTACCTACTTAAATGAAAATGTATATTATGATTATCACTATGTAAGATTATCACTATTTAGGCTATATATATATATATATATATATATATATATATATACAGTATATTACACACAATACTATTAATAAGAGCTATTATAACATGTATAAATATAGTATCTAAATTATACAAAATATCACTGTCTTGCCAAAACCAAACAGCTGCTTGGAGCCATTGGCCACCGAGTGAACTGACATTCCTATAAAGGGACTTTTACCATAAAGAAAAGTTCTCCCTTGAAAATAAGCAATTCAAAAGTAGTCATCTATTCTCATGAAATTAATGTTTTTGCAAGCAATATGTAAATCACAAAATGTTATGTTATAATATATTACAATATTTATTAAAAAAAGATTTAGTCGGGTATGTAGTGCATGTGCTTTGACATATTGCAAGCAACACAAGTTTGATTCCTCCTCAGGTCATTTCCAACCCCCCATTCCCCCTCCCCCCTCCTCTCTTCTTCCCACTGTTTCCTGTTGTTGCTTCATTATTAAAGGCCAAAAACACAAAAGTGTGCAGTCCCTACATGAAACAACTTCTTTTATAAGTTTGCAACAATGAAAGAAATCTTTTCCCAACAGCACCCAGCCACTCGCTCAGCGCAGTGATGCGATTGTTTTGCAGTGCGGCTGAATTAGCTATTGGATCGATGTGACTTTTGTGCATAAATGGTCTCTTCCCTCCTGCCCAACAATGTCTAATAAATCTGAGAGGGGCGAATATTGATGCCGCCGGTGACACGGTGACACAAAGGGGGTATTTAGAATGAGGCTGTGAGGGTCATGAACAGTATTTTAAGCTGGCAGTTTAACCCTGCATCCTGTCAGCATTGACCTTTTGCCAACCCCATCGAATGGCTCCTTCCTCCCTGCTCGAGTTCTCTTCTTTAGAAGGAGAGAGAGGGAGGGAGGAAAAAAGGGATGTATGAGAGGTGTCAGACAGTGATGTTTACATGAAAAGGAGTTAGGACTTGAAAGCCTGTGCTGTTTTGCAGTCACCTCATACATTTGTTTTATTCCCCTTCCGTAACTATTTCAATTCATCTCCGCTACACCTGCTTTTTTTCTTTTATTACTGTTTCACAAGCTGACAAATTGATGTGTGGCCCGGGCGCTGCCCGCATGAGGATGCTGATCTGGGGGCGTTATTGACCCGCATAGAAGCTCGTGCGACCTCCGTTTGACCCGGCGTTCACCTGCAGTTGACCTTGATGGGAGCCCTCTCACTCTCAGACACACACACACACTTTCTCTCTCTCACACACACTCCCACACACATGAACAAAGGGTACATCATGGGTTAGAACCTCTCACCTCATTGTGAGCTCTTGTTTATTAGCACTGATGTGAATGAGACTGAGAATGAAGGAGGGCAGTGATAGCATACAGCAGTTAAGGGCTGGGGGGTGAATTACATGTACAGCTGCTCTCATTTTAATGCATTCCTTGCAAATTTTACTTTACATTTTAAACAATCAATATCAATTACACTCTGAACAAAAAACTATTATAAAATCTTATCACAATACACTATAGTTATGACTGTTGGAAATTATAAAATAAGAGTAAAGGATTGTGTATTGTTGTTAAAGATATGTTATGTTTTTTTTGTATTTTATTTTATTGTCCTTCTCATAGCTCAAAAAGTAGATGAAGGTCAGGGGTTTGATTCCCAGGGAAATCAAGAGCGCATAAAATGTGCACCTTAAATGCAATGTATGTTGCTTTTGATCAACGGTGTCTGCCAAATTCATAAACAAAAAATTGTATTTAAATATATATATTTACCTAATAATATTTACATATTTAATATATTTTTTACCTGTTTATTTATTTATATTGTATGGGGGTCGGTAAAGTTCATTTATTAAAGTTTGTGTATTTTTTTTTTAATAATTCTGAAAGGACAAATTAAATTTATCAAAAGTTACTGTAAATACATTTATGCAATACTATAATTAATAATGTTTATTTTTTCAAATAAATGCTGTTTTTTAAACTTTCTGTTCATCAAAACTGCAACTGTTTTCAAAATTCATTTTAAGAAGAAATCTTTAGCACCAAATCAGCATATTTAAATTATTTCTGAAAGGTCATTTGACACTGAAGACTAAAGTCTGAAAATTCCGCTTTGCCATCACGTGAATAAATTAAATATAAAAATATATTAGAAATTATTGTTACTGTTTTTTGTATCAAATAATTGCAGCCTTAGTGAATTTGGAATTCACTCAAATGATATACTGATAACATAATTTGTTATGAAAAACAAATTACAAAAATGCCATATAAACTTTCACTAGTGGACCCCACTTTCTGCATTTCTGTGTGTGTGTGTGTGTGTGGTGGGGGATGAAGTGGAGAGATGGGAGGGACTGTGATTTAAACCTGTTTGAAAGCTTTCTGTAATTATACATGAATTATCCATGAAGGCCTTGATGTTAAATCTGTCTCTGTCGACGTGAGGTTTGTCTGTTAGAGGTGACAGACAGACTGTGGTTAAGCCTCTCGTATCACTCTCAGATATTTTGAGGGCTTATGCCACTAAAGGTGCACTTAAGCCTCGACACAAGTTCTTTTATCATAGTTGCTGTCACTGAAAAATTGTACACGGAGCAATTAGTCGTATGTATGGTAGTTCATTGGTAATTGTTGGTTTCGTGTCCTGTGGGCCGCAGTTCCACCGGCCAATGGAACAAAGCACTTAAACGGATAGTTCACCAATAAATAAAAATTCTATCATCATTTACTCACTTTCAAATAGTTCCAAACCTGTATGATTTTCTTTGTTCTGCTGAACACAAAGGAAGATATTCTGAAGAATGTTGGAAACAGAGCAGTTCTAGGGCACCAGGCACAAAAACTTCCATTGTTTTTGTTTTCCTATTATGGAGGTCATTGGTGCCCCAAAACAGCAAAACAAAGACATTCATACAGGTTTGGAACTACTTGAAAGTGAGTAAATGATGACAGAATTTGTATTTCTGGGTGAACTATCCCTTTAACCCCTCTCTATTGTAGGGGTGCCAAGGTCGACCCTTTTCTCTGACCCCTCTATATATCTGTTTTCAATATCGCAAGCCAAAGTAACGAATCCCAAGTTGTATATAAACAAATAGTGTTTGTTGGAGTAGTACCTGAAATTCCAAAAATAACGTCATGAACGTATGACTTAATTAGGTTTTTGTCATTTGTTTCATTACAGATTCAGAGCCTCGTATTTGCATCATTCGTTTTGGACTCCTCCAAATAGCTTGGTTCTTCCGGGATGTGTGTGATCTCTGGAGAAGACCTAGATACAAGAAACAAAGAACTCCTCTGCCTAAAGGATCCAAGTCAAACCAATCTGTTACAAGTAACATTTCATTATCTCTTCAGATACAAACCACAAGGTCCCGCAAATAGAGGCCTATTTTTCCAGCTCTGCTAATAGAATTTAATTTCACAGAGTGTAACTTAAATTAGACATTCCATAGCAGCCCTGAATGGCAGAAATAATCGGCATGGGTGACTAATTTGGCAGAGCGTGCGCTAAGTACACAAATCCCCTTTTTTCCACCCCTCGCCCGAGGTTTGCGAAGAGTGGCGCACAACCCACAGACAAAGGCAACATGCGACTCATAAAAATTAACATAGTAAATGACCTGGAGAGGAAGGCACAATAAATAATCTGATCTTATCACCTCTGAGTATGCGTGGCATGGAATGGAGGCGTCCAATGAAAATATCCTCGTTAATCTTGCGTACCCTTGGATAAACTTCTTCACAGGAAGCCATTTCTCTGCAGAGTCTCTGGGGGTCGAGACAAGGTTGTCTACTTCTACAACTGAAATCCTTCTTTTTTGAGGAGGAGGAAGTTGAGCAAAAACTGACCGTGGCTAATTCATTCAATGCCAGTGCATTTAACATGTACAAACAAGACATTTGGCTGGACTACAACACTAAAAAAGTTTGTTTTGGACGTTTTACAAGAAACTACTTGTTCAGTCTTCAAAATTAAATTGTTTAATTCAATGTGTTCCATGATATTTCTTCATAGATAGTTGTGATATTTACTAGTAGATGCTTTTTTGTTCAGTCAGTTTTTGTCTTGTGATGAAAATATTGCTTAAATGCAGTCAGTATTTAACTTAGTTGAAATGCACTTTTGTGTTTTTTACAGATGCCAGCTGTAATATTAGGTTTGTGTTGTCTATACATGATCTTGTCCGTAGGATGTGTTTAGATGAGTTAATTAACGGCTAGCGAAGCGCTTCCATTTACCAGTGTTTATTCACTGATCAGCTTCAGCTTCCCTGACATTATTGACAATGATGGAATTATTATGACTGTAATTGTATAGTTTTTTGCTCAGAAAGCATTGTTAATATTTTGTGGCATTATTGTTTTCTTTTACATTTTCATCAACCGTACATATGAATTAAATTAAGTTGTTTCATTCTCATCATTATACAGATTGTTGTGGTTGTCAATTTTGTTGAAGATATCCACCAAAAAATGATTTCATTCAAAGATGTCTTGAAGAATGTTGTTAACCAAACAGTTGGTGGTAGCTATTGACTTCTATAGTATGTAAGTCAATGGCTACCAACAACTGTTGGTTAACAGCATTCTTCAAAATATCTTATTTTTTGTTCAACAGGAAGTTATCCAGTATATTCTGTGGCAAGTTTTGTGTTGAAAACGCATGCAAATGGCTGTTCTAGTAGGTCTATTGTTCTAACATTTTGCGTGCGTTCCTGCCCCTCTGGGAATGGCACGTTTATGCAAGATCCTGCAACCGCTTTACTGTGCTAAATATGTACTAGAAACCACCTGAGGATGAATGTCACAGATCTCTCTATCTCAAGCCCTTCACTGCTGTGTCCCATTGCCCTCTGAGGAACTTCAAAATAGAGTGGGCCGTGATGGTTGTCCCCATTGAGCAGGTCATATTCAGTACAGTATTCATGTCAGCCAGGAATATATGTCATTTGTCAGTGTTACAGAGGAGCTTTGAATCAGAGCTGTGAAGGCCAGCAAATAAATCATTCAGGTTACACTCTGACTCTCTCACTTTCTTACAGACACACAGAACAGCACATAAACAGAGTGATTTAGCGATTTGAGTGCCCCACTTTTGGCTTACGGAATGAGAAAGACATGAGAAAGTTGTCAAAGCAGCACCTTGCTCACTTTGGCCAAGCCATGGCCTTGAGACGTTAAAGAATCACATGCTGTTGACTGACGCTTTGTTACAGATTATTTATTGATTGATGAGAGCTCTAATTTACACAAAAGGTGCTCTCAATTTTTTTGTCTCGAGACAAGAATGAGGTCACAGCTATCTGTATTTATCTAGCATTTGTTTGGAATACAAAAACATGATTCAGTTCTGAGTTTCATGGCCATGTGCAGATGTCTCGCAGATGGAATACAGATGTCTCTGCTTTTTAGAGTTCCTAATCTTCTTATATAGAAATAGAGGTCATTGGCAATTTATGGGACTGGCACATCCTTTATACAGTCATTGCCAAAAATATCGGCACCCTTGGTAAATATGATCAAAGAAGGCTGTGAAAATCAATCTGCCTTGTTAATCCATTTGATATTTTATTTAAAAAAAATCACAAAAATCGAACCTTTCATTGGATAATAATAATTTAAAATTGGGCGAAATATCATTATGAAATAAAACAAAATATATAATACACATTGGCCGTAATTAACGGCACCCTTTTATTCAATACTTTTTGAAACCTCCATTTGCCAGTTTAACAGTTCTAAATGTTCTCCTATAATGCCTGATGAGGTTAGAGAACACATGACAAGAGATCAGAGACCATTCCTTCATCCAGAATCACTCCAGATCCTTCAGATTCCCAGCTCCATGACGGTGTTTCTTCTCTTCAGTTCACCTCACTCATTTTCTACAGGGTTCAGGTCAGAGGACTGGAATGGCCATAGCAGAAGCTTGGTTTTGTGTTCAGTGACCCATTTTTGTGTTGTTTTTGAGGTTTGTGTTTGGATTATTGTACGGTTGGAAGATCCAAACATGCCACATTATAAGATTCAGAACAGAGTCATTCACTTATTGATTTTTTTTATCTGTAGGTATTTGATAGAATACATGATGCCATGTGTCTGAACAAGATATCCAGCACCTCCAGCAGAAGTCTTTAGCCACTCAAACTCTCCTTCTCACCTTGCATTAGGACGATATAGACACACGTCCTCTTCCAGGCAGTTTCGTAACATTGTATGTCGATTGGAAATTCTTAATTATTTCCCTGATGGTGGAAATGGACATTTTCAATGCTCTGGCTCTTTTCTTAAAGCCACTTCACTAATTTGTGAAGCTCAATTATCTTTTGCTGTACATCAGAAATATATTAATTGGGTTTTCTCATTGTGATGGATGATTAAGGAAATGTGGGCTTTGTTTTCCCTCCTATTTATATTTCTGTGAAACAGGAAGCCATGGCTGGATAATTTTGTGTTCATAATCACCCTGGAGTGCTCAAAATTGTGAATATATGAATGGCAATATACTTCAGAGATATTTTACTCATAAGAATTTCTAGGGGTTCCAATAATTGTGTCCAACGTGTATTTGAGAAAAAACATTTATTTAATAGTGACATTTCCCCCATTTTAAATTCTTAAACAATGAAAGGTTAGATTTTTGTGATTTTTTTTCATTAAAAAATCTAAAGGATTTTAATGCAGATTAATTTTCACAGCCTTCTTTGATCATATTTACAAAGGGTGCTGATATTTTTGGCCATAACTGTATAACTAAATTCACTCATGAAAAAAATGCAGGTAGTGGTAGCTACATTAACATTACATTTAAACTGAACAAATTAATGTAGGTATGTTATTTGTTCAGATATTTTCATTACATCACAAATTCGTTAACTGAAGCAGTGCTCAATGACTCACTGAACACTAAGCATCATTTTGAGCTGATACTAAGGGTACTGGAGTGTAATGAAGATTTGAGTGATGGGGCGAAAAGTTAATAGCCAAACAGCATAAATATAAAAATTATAAATATTTCTGGAAATACGTTAATGGACTGGTTGTGTGACAGTTTGGCTTTTAGTATCATTGATTAAAAAACTCAGACTTGTTTTCATCCAAGTAATAATCTGAATCAGTTTTTTGAACTGGTTCACTGAAACAAATATCAAAATCAATCAATCCACTGAATTTTACAATTAATGTAAATTAAAGTGTAAATTAAAGCATCTCAGTTATCTGAGAGATGTCTCAGTTCAGGGATGAATTTACTTGAGGAATTAAGGTAAATTAATGTCGATTAAAGCATTGTTTTGCTTGAAATATATATGCTTAAATTTGAAATACTAATTAGAGAAATTAATTTGTCTTTTTACATAATACTGCTTAGTAATTTGCTTTCAACAGCCAGAATGTTTAGTTTACCGCTCATAACTGTGATAACAATAATACATATTTATCTCACATATTACTGCCACCAAAGGAATCTTAAAATCATATAATGGCACAGGGCTTGCATTCAGCTAACTGCAAAACTTCACTGCATGTCTCCTAATGCTCCACTAATGACGGAGCTAATTATTGACTTTGTATTTTCTTTAGCAGGTCTGTGCCTGACTTTTTTGTGTATGTGTGAAAGAAACAGGTCTTTGTCATAACCATTAGTGAGCGATTAGGGAGCAGGTTCCTCTGCTGTTTTTTATCACCTCTTGTCTGTGTGGATTACAGAATTAAAGCTCTGCCTGTCAAGAGGGGAGAGAGAGAATAACAGCGATAATTCCCATTGTCACAAGTCTTCTTCCTCTGCTCCTTTTGTATATTATGATTGCTTTACTTCCTGTAATGACATGTTGTCCTTTGATCAGATAGGGCGTCATTTTAAATCGGGTCAAGGTTCGTCTCTTTAACATTCAGGCAAGTTTCAAAGGCTCTGAATGGTGTTGATGGAGATATTTTAAGTGCTTTGAAACTTTTGAATCTTCTGAAGAACATTTATATGTATGTTTGACATCCTGACTTATATTTAGGCTACCGGTCAAAAGTTTGGGGTCAGTATAATAATTATTTTAAGAAAAGAATACTGCATTAAATTGATTAAAAGTTACATTAAAGACATTTGTAATGTTTCTATTCTGTTCTTTATTTTAATCAAACAATCCTGAATAAAATCTATCATGGTTTCCAAAAAAGCAACAACATTTTTTTAAGCACTAATAATAAGACATATTTGAGCCGTAAATCAGCATGTTATAATGATTTCTGAAGGATCATATTGTCAGACTTTGTTTCCCTGTGTCTTGAGTTTCCGTGGCCATATTTGGTTTTCCTGTCATCATTAGTTCATTAGTCCCCGTCTGTGTTTAATTACTCCTCACCTGTTGCTGTTTTGGGCTTGTCGGTGGCATATGAGGGGATGAGTTGGAGCCCAGCCCCAGAGCACGCTCCTCGCCAGCGAGTCAGCGCCACCAGAGCGCCCCAGAGAATCAGCGCCACCAAAAGCGCCCCCGAGAGTCAGCGCCACCAAAGCGCCCCCGAGAGTCAGCACCACCAGAGTGCCCCCGAGAGTCAGCGCCACCCGAGCGCCCCCGAGAGTTGGTCCCGTCCAGCTCTCCTTCATCTCTGCTGGTCCCGTCCAGCTCTCCATCGTCTCTGCTGGTTCCGCCCAGCTCTCCTTCCTCTCCGCTGGTCCCGTCCAGCTCACCTTCGTCTCCGCTGGCCCCGTCCAGCTCTCCTTTGTCTCCGCTGGTCCCGTCCAGCTCTCCTTTGTCTCCGCTGGTCCCGTCCAGCTCACCTTCGTCTCCGCTGATATTGTCAGACTTTTTCCGCTGATATTGTCAGACTTTGTTTCCCTGTGTCTTGTGTTTCCGTGCCCATATTTGGTTTTCCTGTCATCATTAGTTCATTAGTCCCCGTCTGTGTTTGATTACTCCTCACCTGTTACGGTTTTCCCTGATTACGCTCTATGTGTTTATAAGCCCTGAGTTTCTCCTGGGTCTTAGTCCGTTCGCTCGTCGATGTAGTTGTGTGCCATGGTGCATAGTTGCGTGGTGGACAGTTGAGTCAGCGCCACCAGAGCGCCCCCGAGGGGCAGCGCCACCCGAGCGCCCCCGAGAGTTGTCCCATCCTGCTCTCCTTCGTCTCCGCTGGTCCCGTCCAGCTCTCCTTCGTCTCCGCTGGTCCCGTCCAGCTCTCCTTCGTCTCCGCTGGTCCCATCCAGATCACCTTCGTCTCCGCTGGCCCCGTCCAGCTCTCCTTCGTCTCCGTTGGTCCCGTCCAGCTCACCTTCCTCTCCGCTGGCCCCGTCCAGTTCAGCGCTTCCCGAGCGCCCCCTAGAGTCGGCGCTCACCGAGCCCACTCCCAAGCCCACTCTGTTCCAGGAGCTCACCGAGTCCACTCCAGAGCCCGCTCTGGTCCAGGAGCTCACCGAGTCCACTCCAGAGCCCGCTCCGGTCCAGGAGCTCACCGAGTCCACTCTAGAGCCCGCTCCGTTCCAGGAGCTCACAGAGTCCACTCCAGAGTGCCCCCCAGAGGTTGTGGACTTCCCCAATAATTTTTTTTTTTGGGGGGGGGGGCTATCCACCATGGCCCACGGAATTCCCTGATCCGCCATGGCTCCCCGAATCCCTTGATCCGGCATGGCCGCCCGAGTCCCCGGATACGCCATGGCCGCCCGGATCCACCATTGGTCCTGGAACGGGCACCGCCCTGGAGGCCACCTGCCCTGTCTCCGTGTCCCTTGAGGCCTCCAGAGCGCCCACCCCCCCTCCCCTTTCGATGTTGTCCGGCGCGGGCCGTGCCTGTTCAGAGGGGGTGGGGGGGGGGGGGTAATGTCAGACTTTGTTTCCCTGTGTTTTGTGTTTCCGTGCCCATATTTGGTTTTCCTGTCATCATAAGTTCATTAGTCCCTGTCTGTGTTTGATTACTCACCTGTTGCGGTTTTCCCTGATTGGGCTCTATGTGTTTATAAGCCCTGAGTTTCCCCTGAGTCTTGGTCCATTCGCTCGTCGATGTAGTTGTGTACCCTGTGTTCTATCATTAAAATCCTCTATTCACCTTACCTCTCGTCTCCCGCGTCCTTCCCGCTACACGACCGATGATATTGAAGACTAGAGTAATGATTGCTTACAATTCAGCTTCACATCACAGGAATAAAGTACATTTTAAAATATATTGAAATAGAAAAAAATATATATGTATATATTTTTTTTTAGACATTTCTGTAGAAGATAATTATTTTACAAACATATTTTTAACCTCTTAAAGATGGTCTTAAGAAACCACCATCATTTATCATGACTTACTATGTGCTTGTTTGGGGTTTATCAGTGTTTCTCCAGATCAGAACACAAACCTCTCGTAGTTAGGATTATTTACCGTCTCTTATTCAGAAGACACAAGACACTTATTCCTCCTGAGGTGATGAATATTAATGGATTTACATTTTAAATATTTTCCTTTTTTCAAATAAAAGCAATCCATAGCAGTCAGAAGTCAAAGGAACATATGACCTATACACTGTCACCCATCTTGATTTGTATTCTGTTTGATTTGGTTTGTTTCTCTCTCTCTCGCTCTCTCTCTCTCTTTTATTTTTGTAGTCTGTCAGTGCCCCCCCCCCCACACACACACACACACACAGACACACATGCACACATAATCTAAACTAAACCCTGTTGATGTGAAGTTTAGGGGTGATCAGCAGAAGGTGCTGTAGTTTGGTGAAAAACTGGCATGCTTTTGACTTCGAGATGTTGCTGTAAACAGCACGTGATGTCAGCTGTGTGACAATAGACCTAGATGAGGCACACGCTTTTTATCTGGAGCGACTTGATTCAGGGACAGCCCTGACGTGGCAACCTTGATCGCTTTTCTCAAGGGCAGTGTGGTGATAAAGCAGGAATGTGATTTTTGTAAGTGCCCAGCTCCTGAGTCACCACTATTTGGAACAGAACATGTAACAATTGTTTATTTAACCACTGCAGTACCCAACGTGCTGTTGTACTGATTTTCTACCCACGCCCTGAACTGACATGTCTGACTCTCTTCCAGACTCCAGCCACTGGAATGCGACACCAATTTTTGAATATCATCCACAATATCTAATTGCTGACCTCAATGCTGTACTTCAGCTATAAAACAATATGAATTAGGCTTCGTCTATGGACACTTTTACCTAATTAAACAATTTTTAAAACAAAATTTTCACACTTTTACAAGTTTAACAATATCCAACAGTACATCACTTGAGAATTCTGTTTTTCATTCTTCTCTCATTTCCTTTGTTGCTGTTGTTAATAGTTCTGCCACAGTGTTATCACATCTCAATTGTATTGTGTTTAATATATTTCTGTGATTCATTTTTGGACTACAAATGACAGACTTGCATTTTATATATGCTTAATACATACAAAACAATCATGCATAGTGTACATATACATACACATACATACAAACATAAGATTTTTTGTAGGATTTTTGTAAATACATATGCAGAATTTGAATTGATGCACTGTTTAATTACTGAAGTGTGTTTTGTTAAATATTTAACCCCCCTCTCCCCCTAATTTTTTGGATTCTGTTCTCCTTGGTACACAACTTCAAATGGATATGATATGTATTCATTAATTCATTTTTGTGTTGTGTATTTTCATAGTTTAAGACTGAAAGTGTCTGGGACAAATTTTATTAAAAACATGTTTTCAGTCCTTCAGCTTCAGTTGGTCAGGTTGAAGAATCACCAATGTAATTTAGGTATAATTTTCACTTTGTATGCATTATAAGTTCAGCCATGAGTGCAAGACTTGCAACGTACCTCTCCAGGTTTCAGTGGATTCTGGAAAACCAACATTTTAGCTGTCAGCTTATACCTGGATATTGCTATACTGGCTTGTTATTTTGGTTAATTAGATATCTCCATATATTATGGCATATTTAGAAGTCATTAAACATTGTTTTACCATCACCAATGTTATTGCACACATACACAGATCTACAAACACAAAGATCTTGCCAAATAACTCTTACCCAAAATATATTTAAATTTACTTTTAATTATAAGCAACATTCTTACTAGTGATGGTAATACAACTGCTAGAGTCTTACTAGTAACAATTATTTTTGTAACAAATTGCATAAGCCCAAATATGCCTAAAATTCTTCACTTCTGCATTGTTACCAGTCGACTGACTTGCAGCTATGTTGATATAGCCTGTTTCTGTAGTTTTCGTAACCAGAAGGAAAAGACCTTTTGATCTGAAGCTGTTTGTTTTCTCTTAATTATAATATTCTCTTTTAATTATGAGCTTTGGAACGCAGTTGAGGGATTTATTCATCAAGCTATTTTCCTTGGGATTTCTATGAAATAATTTTGTATCTTGCATTGCTCTGAATTATACATGAAACCAAATGTCGTGATCTCCAGCGTGACACACTTTGAGTTCTGACACTTGTTTTTGTAACGAGGTCACCTTGTCATGCTTCTTTCATATCTGACATCTTAAGACACACGTTAGATGTTTAAGAGACTGCGCACATTAAATATGAAGCTTTATATCAGGTGTTTTGTTTATAATAGTAGAGGTTCTGTCTGGAGTTTGAGTGTCATGTGTTCTGATTGACTCTGAACACTTTACAGTGGGATTTGAATTAATCTCTTTTCCTCTTAAAAGAGTTTCCTCTTTTAAGTGTTAGTTTATTTTTATTCACACACATTTGCTGCACACAGACCACACACTCTTACATTTTGAATTCATCTGAAGCAACATTTTTGCTGTTTCGTTTCGTTGCCTACACACACACACTTTCTCCCTCTCAGTGCATTTATTTTGCACACTAACTGATCCATTCTGCCTCTCTTATGACTGTCAAAATATTTGAGCTCGCCGGGTGTTTAAGAGAAACTCGTAGGGCCGCCCAGTAATCTACCACTTGATTTAACATCAATGTGGTCCGAATCAAAGCATGAATCTGTTGTGAGTCTGGCCTCCACATCTGGAGTGTGTGATACAGGGAACGAGTGGAAATGACAGCCTGTTTAATTAAAGCCCATATTTCTCAATTCAATGTATTAAGCATTATAGGAGGGTTAGGTTTTATAGGTTATGGCTATAGGTTTATGTATGTATATATACAACCGAATTTAGCTGCAGTGCGTACGTGACCTATGTAACCCTATCATAAGGGTATTTATCTGGAATCTGAGGGTGTAAATATCTAAATATTGAGAAAATCGCATTTAAAGTTGTCCAAATGAAGTCCTCAGCAATGCATATTACTAATCAAAAATGAAGTTTTTATATATTTACAGTAGAACATTTACAAAATATCTTCATGGAACATGATATTTACTTAATACTCTAATGATTTTTGGCATAAAAGAAAAATCGATAATTTTGACCCATACAATGTATTGTTGGCTATTGCTACAAATATACCAGTATAGTTTCCCGTATATATACCGTGTGTATATATATATATAATATATATATATGAACAGAAACTGAGCAGATGCAGAGAGAGAGAGAGAGAGAGAGAGAGAGAGAGAGAGAGAGAGAGAGAGAGAGAGAGAGAGAGAGAGAGATGTGTGTGCGCGCGCGTTCTGCGAAATCAAGACTTCGCGATATATATATATATATATATATACACACTCCAGTCTTTGGTGTCACATGATCCTTCAGAAATGATTCTGATACACTAATTTGGTGCTCAAGAAACATTTTGTATTTTTATTAATGTTGAAAACAGTTGAAGCATCAAGTTAAGCAATTTAAACCATGTTTTCTTTTTTTTTCTTTGAAGAATATAAAGTTGCAAAAAGTAAAATAAATAAAAATGAAATATTTTTACGGTCACATTTGATGTAACATGATTTTAACTAATCACAACTGTTTTCAACATTGATAATAATAAAAAATGTTTCTTGATCACCAAATCAACATATTGGAACTGCAATTTTTACTGTGTTTTTGATCAAATATATAAGAGATCAGTTTCAAAACAATGTGTGTGTGTGTGAATATAATCATTTTAAATAGCTTGCCTTATTCTATTTTTGCTATTTTCCTTTTGGAACAATATGTTTTACTCTTGACCTTTGGCTGATATATAATGTTACATATCTCAGACAGACGCGATTTCTTTAAGACTGCAAGGGAAGCTCAGCTTCCCCTATAATTGTCAAAAAATGAATGGTCAAATATATGTACTATTATGTTAACATTTTATTGACTAAAAATGCGTTAAACACGTTCATCTCGAACGAAAACAATTTCGTTCAGAATCAGCTACTTAGGTCGGCTGACTCGATTTCCTTCTCATTCATTCCCGTAGCGTACAGTGCATTACTCTGTTGAAGCCCAGCGTCCATTGACTTCAATGGGGCTGCTTTAAACAGTTTTTTCAGTGCTTAGAAACAAGACGGTCATTGGATAATGCTGCGATTATGTCCCGCCCACGGACGCTCAGCGTCTCTGGGATGAATGGAGGAGTGGGCTGGCCCGGACTCCGAGCGTCTGCGTGATGATTGGAGGGTCTGTCGAAAGACTGCATCTCCTTTTGATTGACAGCGATTTTGTACTATAAAAGTCACTGACACTGAAGCTATTCGAGCTCAGTCCCATCGCGGAAGTGTAGTCGAAAGACAAACTGCTGCAACCTATTTCTTGGTATTTGCTTGGTGAAATTGCTAGCCAATTTTCATCATACATTTCACCCAGATTCCTTGTTTCAGTTCAACCTAATTCCCATATTTCGAGTTTAATATCTTTTTTTAGATCGTTTGTTCATTCATTCATTCATTCATACATACAGTAGGCTAGAAAATTTTCTTGAAAAGGAATGTTGGGCAGAATTTAGGTACAAATAAATGGTAATTTTTTATGATGTTGGCCAAAAATGAGCTTCCCCTCTTTGAAAGACCAGCAGCCGCCACTGATCTCAGAGCCTGAGTGGATGTCCAGAGTGGCTTTAGCAATAACACTGGAAGATTGCTTACATTAGCAGGAAGTCTCTTGCCCTTAGATCAAACTTTATAAGCACACTGAAGTGTCCCGTTTTTCCCATAGACTCCGCTGTCCTCCCAGTCCCCCCTTATTAGAACAGATGATTGTATGAAACCTGTGTAAACTCTGACAGCATTGCAATCTCAGCACTTATTTTTAAAGTTCCCTGGAAGTCAAGGGGGAGCAATTGTGTTTGTTTATCTGAGTGTTAATATTTTCACCTCCGTGTACTTATAGTCTATTTATTATTCTCTGCATGAAGAGAGGTATAATGAAGACATGAGAAATTAATGACACTGAGCCCTCGCTAGATTGTTCAATGTAGAACAAGGAAACTCTTGTGTTTCTTGTGCCCTCTCTTCTTGTTAACAAAAACATTGATATTCCAATTTACAAAAGTTGTGTTAAGACACATTTAGCTCATGGAGACTGAAATGTATGTTTCCAAACTTTTAAAGTGTTAAAAAATACTGTAAAAAACTGCTACCATAAAAAAATCCTCTGTACAATCTTTAAATACATGTGGACTCAAAATTGACATTATTGTATTTACTTCATTAAAAAGCAATGCATTGCAAAAATATGCAAACTTGTATTCGCTGTATTCTTTTTTTTACTCTCACTTGGGATTCATATATTTCAAGTGGTAGGGCAGGGGCTACGTGCTGACTGACCACATAAGCCAAGCGTTATATCTCTGTTAGCACAAGCCCCTTTCTACTTCCATCCCGGAAGAGTGCAGTGGACAGACGAGGGAGAATCAACATCGAGAGTGATGAATGTCTTTAGAAGGAAGAGTCATTCAGGACGTCCTTGAGTTTAATCAAAACTATTTGCTTTTTTTTGTTGTTGTTTTTTGGTAAGCTGGGCTTTTGTGGCATCTCTTCGCACATATCCACTGGTAGCTTGACTTTAATGATATTATTCATCAGGGAAAGTGGGCTGTGCTGTGTTTCAGGGATGTGTGCTACATTTCAAAGTAATTTTGTGTATGCTAGAAATATTGTGGGATTTTCCGTCCAGACACATAATAATGCTAATTAATTAAAAACACTTTACAATTATAATTTTGTAGATGTTTAAATTACTTAAAATAAAACTGAGGCAACTCAACATAGCATTTAAGATGTGTTAACAAACATATATTGGATTGTTGGGGGAAAAAATTACCAGAAATACAGAAAATCAAATTCATGTAAACACCCAAACAAACCTATCCAAACAAACATTTTTTTCTATGGAACTCAAAAGGAGATGCATGAGAACTGAGAAGGATGGTGGTTGCAACTGTTGGCATCCAAATGTATCAGAAATATATAGTCCATATGATTCATGCACTCCAGTATGAATAACGTTTGTGACTAAAATGTACTGAATGCACCCTTAATAATACAAAGGAAATTGTGTCAGACTTGTAAAACAGACCATATAATTTTCTCATTTATGTCAGCCTTTCGATATTTAATATGTGAAAGCATGTCTACCTGGTTCAGAAGATTATGACCTTATGTTGTTTGTTTCTGTCCATTTCAGAGACTGTATAAATAGCACAGGTCTAATTAAAGCATCTGATCAACATCTGATGTAAACAGAAATTAATGGAAGAAGCCAGGAAACACTTGACCCGCAGTATTTAACGGTCAGAAGTGTATGGTTTATCAAGTACATCAGCAAGTCAGAAGTAGAAATGTGTTGAATATGGAAGATATTACCATTGTAATGTTGCCATATATATTGTCAGTGCATAACCTTGATGAAGATATGGGATCTGTTTTTCTATATCAGTATCTAAACAGAGCAAGGATGATTTATGTGCCCTCAGTCTGAGATAACTGTTTATCAGGACAAAACTATGGGAGGACTGTTATATAAACGACAAAAACCCTCCACGCACATCTAGTTTTTTTTTTAATAAAGCCTCAGAGTTTCCACAGACAGGAAAGCGCCACGAGTTGATAAATTCCCATGTTTGTCAAACTGAAACTCTACAGGCTGCATTTTTGAGCCACAGTCATTGGTTTAATGTCATTATTTTTATCCCCTGTGAGTTTCATTTGGCTGTCTTCATGAAAAGATCAGTGCTGTTTTAGTAACTGATAAAGTTCACATTAATGTTAGTCAAAAACTACATCAATCTACAAGAAACATTGAAATAAATTAGCAGTTCATCATCCTATATTTATATTATACCACAAAAGAATAGTTCATCCCCAAAATGTTATTAGAACATTTTTTTGAGTAAACTAGTCCTTTGAAAAATCATTTTATTGTGGTTTACAAGCAACATTATTCCCAATATGCACATTATAGGACAAAAAAAAACTTGTGATAAAATGCAGTCTGGGACAATATTTCTGGCAGCACATGTATTTTCTAATCCGTTACTTTGAACAGCAAATCTACATTCTGTCAAAGAGTGTCAAGACCATATCAAGCAGAGAAAATCCAAGCCGGAGGAGGGCAGGTGGAAAAATGGAGGGGGAAAAAAAGGTGTGCCACACTGTGCGTTCCCTTGAAGAAACACTCATGGTGAAGGGGTCGGCTTGCAAGGGCTTGACAAACAAATGACAGGAAATGACAGATTTTGAGGAAACACCTCAGCGAGACCTGATGCTAATCGGAGACTGTGGATGTGGCAGCCCTGCTATCACCTATCTTTCAGCACTGGAGGCAACTCATATGGAGAGAACGCTTTACATCTTTGTCATTTTGAACAAACAACACCTCCAAATACCAGATAGGACACCATTGTCAGCTTTGTCTGATCTGATCTGTCCATCAATCGGTGGTGTGTGTGTGTGTGTGTGTGTGTGTGTGTGTGTGTGCATGCATGTGTGTGAAGAGGGAATTAGGGGAAGGAAATTGGCAAGGTTGAATAATAAGAAAAGCACAGATGCTAGACGTGCCCACCTGTTCATAAACTAATTAATCACAAGACTTATGATGCTATTCTGTTTGTAAGTGAAGGATAATACCACTTTTCTTTTAGATCTAAAACCATGAACTATGAAGGTCATTTTTGCTATATTGATATTAATATTAATACCTTGAGCAAATGAACAATTTTTGCAAGGATTACATTTATAACTATAGCCAGTTATTATTATATTTGTGGTACCACTTATTCACTTTTAGCTATGACTTTTCCCTCAATAAATTCATAAATTGCTTCTTATGAATAGTTAGTAAGGTAGTTGTTATGTTTAGGTATTGGGTAGGATTAGGGATACAGAATAAGGTCATGTATAATAAGGCATTAATATGTGCTTAATTACTACTTAGAAATGGCTAATATTCTAGTAATATGCATGCTAATAAGCAACTAGTTATTAAGAAACCCTAAAATAAAGTGTATATTTGTAATTGAAAGTTAAGCATTTAAACAATTAAACATATCAGAATATTTTTGGTCACACTTTATTTTAAGGTCCATTTCTCGCCATTTACAAACCATTAATTATTAATTTTGCCTCAAACTCCAAATTTTCTGCTTGTTAATAGTAAGGTAGTTGTTAAGTTTATGTATTTTGGGTTAAGGATGTTGAAAATGGTCATGCAGAATATATGTATTATGTACTTCTAAACAGCCAATATGTTAATAATATAGGCATGCTAATAAGCATCTACTTAATATAGTAATAATTGGTCCTTATACTAAAGTGTTGCCAAATGTTCTGATTTTGCTTATAATTTATTTATAGCTTAACATCAATAACAGAAAATGAGCTTAAATAATAATAACAGAATAAATAATAATAATGATAATATTGAAAGAACACTTGTGTAACTATATATCCACTTCAATGTGAAAAGCTCTCATCATTTGCATGTAGTCCTCATCTCGGGGCATTGGTAGTTTAGGGTTGGACCCTGCTTGCAACGTGTGTGTGGGTGACCGAAGTGCCTCTCCTAATTCAATCATCCCCTCCTCTCAGCTTGCTTTTTTATTCCAATTTGATTAGCAGAGCTAAAGCCATCACGATTTTGCCCAGACAAAATGAACGCTTGTATTAATCCCGCAATTTCCATTTAAAATGTGGAGCATTGACTTGATTAATAAGGGGGCCAATACTGAATAATTATGGCACAAACATCGGCTATGGGAGAGAGCGCAGCTGGGGTTGCTTACAGATACCCTATGGGATCTCAGAGGGGTCAAACCAAAGCATTGGCCATGACTGAGGTGATGAATCAGTTAGCCAATCTTTTCGACAATTAACAAGCTGTGGCCCCTGTATTAATTTGCCGCCCCTGGAGTGGAGCCTGGTCAGATGTGTCAGGGTCAAGGGTTAGAGGTCGAAAGCACAGGTCAAGCCCACTGATTTGCCCTGGCAAAATCAAGAGAGGAAAATAAGCACATTACATCGAAATGCATTACCCAACCGGAGTTTACCGTATCAGATGGTTTGCAAATTATCATCAGCGTATGAACGCGCGAGCTGAGGAACATGAAAGGGAACGTTCAGAGAAAGTTTAATTATTGGTGATCAATCTAGGTGCACTGTGTTTGAGCATTCAATAAAGTGGAATCGATGGCTGTGAGGACAAACAAAGCAGGTGTTCTTAGCGGAGGGATTATAGGTTAACATTTATTCGGAAGAGATATTGTAATGCTCGACCTTCCAGATGTAATATTAAACCACGCAATCCATCGCCATCCATTACAAGTGTCCCATTGATCCTCTGCCCATCGACTTTTGGCTTTACCAAGGTGCGTTTCGTTCCATCTTGCCTGCTTTATCGAATGCTTCCTGCCTTGTTTTGATAGACACTTTGTAGACAGGCTGCTCTTTTGCAGGCCACATGTGTCCTCCTTGTGCATTTGCTGCATTGAACTATTCGGGAAACCCTTTTCGTACACTATAGCCACTGTGGCCTCACCTCAATCACCTCACCGGGATCAAAATTCAAACTCACGGGCCATTTTTTCAATAATGTCGTCATGATCGTCAGCATTATTGACCTCGACTGGGCTTTTTCCTCACATCAGAGCCCAAGCTTTAAAGATGCAGGGTTGTCTCAAGGTTAATTCTGGACAAAACAGTGCAGAGAATTGTCAAAACGAACATTATTTGAAGATAGCTAGGCTTTGCCGCTCGGGAATAGGTCGACTTTTATTTCAGAACGAAAGCATTCCCACATGTTTGAAAGTATGCTTAATGCTCCTGGGATTGTGTTTCGTGGCAGCCTCCTAAAAGCTGCTGCATCGCTCATTGTTAAATACTGTCTGTGGGGAAAATTAGCCCTGACACTGTTTTTATTATGAAAACATAGTTAAGATGGGCCCGGCCTCCCAACTTTACAGCTTTTAAATAGCACTTCTCTGTAAAACTATCCCAGTGTCTCTTTGCCCCCCTTTCACATTCTCTCTATCTCTATCTCTCTTTCCCTGTGAGTGGCTCTTGCCAAATAGGGGCACATATGTTTCTCTGTAATTAAAGCTCTTGTTATACAGTGCTGCTCCCTTCAAGTAGAAATGATTAACTAATGGAGCGATTGAGGGGAAATTAATAGTTATCTCTTCCTGTCATTCCCCTCCCATGTTTTCTGTTAAACTCACCCTCTGTTAAGATACCAGAGCACTTTTATGCAGAGAAATCGATAAGCAGTTTGTGAAGGTGACAATATCAGTGTTGTACTGTACACAGGTGTGAAAGCATGAAATTAAACACAGTGTGTCCCAAAAAAGTATTTGGGCACTGAAGCCATACTTGAGCCAAATGTATGAATATTCATGTGCAGCGTCTGAGTTTTTCTCAGAAATAACTTATTAACTATTATTTTTAATAAACAGGTCTCAAGGTCATTTGAACTGGATCATAGAAGGCTTTTTTCCACACAGGTATCCTGGCAGAGTAACCACATGTGTATTTATATCTTATTCACTTTAAACATGGCAGCTTCTGTTTGGTTATCAGGACCTTAGTGACTGTTTTATCTGCATTTTGACAAGTACATCCTTTAATTATACCTTAATATTGTTTTTGTGAAATGTTTAGCTTGAAAATTGAACTGTGCATGTGCTTTCATCTAAATGCCACTGGTTTTGATATTTTTTGTTATATAATGCAGTGAAACGTATATGTGAAGACTCCATCTGAGAGTTTTCTTTTACATGAAAATTTTTATCAGGACATTTTTTTAAATAAGGCATTTAATAACTGGCTAATAACCTATTCTTTCCCATTAAAGTGAAATTACTAAACCTAAACATAGGAGCCTGATAAAAATTTTCATTTAAAAGAAAAAAAAAGAAGGGTTTAGAGATTTTGCATCTGAAATCTTCACATTTAGACTAAAGTGTCAATTTAATAATTTATTTTACGTAAATTATATATATATATATATATATATATATATATATATTAGGGGTGTCAACGTTGAGTTTCACAACTGCACATTTTAGAGTGGCCTTTTATTGTGGCCAGCCTAAGGCACACCTGTGCAATAATCAGGATTCAGCATCATAATTTTGGTCAGTGTATATATATATATATATACATTAGTGATGCGCGGATGAGATAAAACATCACCCGAATCCGCAGCTTCAAATAAATTATCCACCCGCCAACTGCTCGCAGCTATATTTTTGTCTGATTTAGACAAACGCACTCTGACCCTCACCCGATCGTCACATTCAGGGTTCATACGGGCATAAAAAACCCGGAACAGCAATTTCCAAGCTTGTATCGATTTGGAAAAATAAATAAACCCAGAAAGTTTTGGAAAAGTCATATAAATCTATTTCACAATCCTCTGTATAATAGAATTAGGTTTAATTGTGTCCTGAATTTCAGTGCGGAATTGCGCATATATCGCATTACTAATTCCCACAGCTTTCAACTTTAAAATGAGGGAAAACATTTATTCAATATAGCGTATATAGGTTAGATGAGTAAATAAATTCACACAAACCATCAGATCAAATTAGTCATTTAAAAACAGCATGAGTGATTCAGCACCGAGTCCTCTCTCTTTGACCGTCTCTTCACATCGGCGCATCTAGCTGCTGCACGTTGCGTTACAAGACTTTAGCTCACGTTTTGGTGCAGTTGACAGAATTGTCAATTTCCTAATCAGTCATTGTTGCATCGTCACACAAATTTATAATTTTCACGTCTTTTTAAGCCATTCGGTACTCATGCTCTCCTTTTCTGTGCGCTCACAGTCACATCCAAGGCGCGCTCTGCGAGTACCAAATCTAATAAGCAAAGCTTGTTGCACTTAAGTGGCCAAATACACACAAAATTACGTCAAAATGGTTGACCTGGCGAGTATCCTCGTAAGCACTGTCAGTTTTGTCTAAAGTTAATGTAAACAGTTACGAAAGAAAAAACGCATGTGTATCAGTTTAGGATTCGTGAAATAGGTCTTGTGACAGCAGCCTAATAAAGCGATGCCATCTGTCATTGATGTTAATCACACAACAAAAGACAGAGACAATTCCTCACTGATCTTGTCTAGTTAGCCTAATGTTTTGTTGAATAACTTTAATATGTTAATTTACACTTTATTCGATTTCTGTAACCTATTTAAAAAATTTAGTTAATATTTGCATCATTAATGATTTATCTTATCCACCTGCGACCCACCCGCAAATAATCAGAATGGCTATGTATGTGCATATATATATATATATATATATATATATATATATATATATATATTAGTGGTGGGCCGTTATCGGCGTTAACGTGCTGCGTTAACGCGAGACTCTTATCGGCGATAAAAAAAATATCGCCGTTAATCTATTCTCAAAGTTGGGTTGGGAGCTGGGTCTATACTACGCAAGCTATGATGACTTTCACCCTGATATTTAGCGCGGATGTATACCTAGCCGAATTGCACTGTAGGGGGCGAGAACGAGTCTTCGAACTAGAGGCTCGCAGTCCGTGATGGACAGATTGTTAACGGCTGGTCTATGTGGTAATACAATCGGGCAGGACATCCAAACACTCACCTATCATTCATCAACCTCAAATATGGCTTTTCATCTGAAAGATGTATGTAGTAGCAACTTTACATGGCCGCTCAATATGATGTTAACCTAGAGAAACGTGCGCTATTGAAGTGTTTGTGTGGAAGCGTGTTTGCTGCAGGACAGGCTCCGGTGCGCTCACTTGCTCTTAAAATCTCCGTCATTCTTGGTCATACAGATAAAAGTACCCTAATACATCTTTCGAATCTGTAAAGACTCTACGTTTATTTGTGTGCACTCAGAATAACAACGAAACGTTGCGCTTTTAAGCAAACAGGATGCGCTTTAGGTCTCATGTGAACTTGAGCTAGAAACTCCGTCTTTGAAAAATATATCTATAGAGAGTGAAATGTCTAAAAAATAAAAATAGAAGACGTGTGTGTTAGCATGGATGATTTACATGAAATTTAATCTGTGCAACACTGTGCATAAAATGGCTTTCAGTTCAATATAATAAAAAAAAACGACATTTTGGGTTTTTATTCAACTAATAAGGTGGGCACGCTGTGATCTGTACTATATTTTTACTGTAATTGACAGTTATCGGCAAAAAAAAAAAAAAAAAACAACAACACGGGAGTGGGAGGGAATGGGAGTCATTCTTCCGGGAGTGGAACGGGATTTTCCTCCAGTTTTTTCGTGGGATTGGGACAGGAAGAGATTAAAGTTTGTGATGCATTTTGGAAACAGGAGATGAGCCCCTGGTCTAATGCGCCACCTGGCTTGAGAAACCCGTTCTCAAAGACTTACTTTTAGTCATTATTTGGGTAGCACACATATTCTGAATGCTTTCGGCAGAATTCAAATGAGCCATTTTAATCTAGATTAATCTAGATTAATTCCAAAATTAATCTAGATTAATCTAGATTAAAAAAATTAATCTATGCCCACCTCTAATATATATATATATATATATATGTGTGTGTGTATTATGTAAATATGTATTTATTTCAGTTTAACAGCTCAAAGTTTTCTCATATAATGCCTGATGAGGTTAGAGAACACCTGACGAGATCAGAGACCATTCCTTCATCCAGAATCACTCCATATCCTTCAGATTCCCAGCTCCATGACGATGTTTCTTCTCTTCAGTTCACCTCACTCATTTTCTACAGGGTTCAGGTCAGAGGACTGGAATGGCCATAGCAGAAGTTTGGTTTTGTGTTCAGTGACCCATTTTTGTGTTGTTTTTGAGGTTAATGTTTGGATTATTGTACGGTTGGAAAATCCAAACATGGCCCATTTTAAGATTTCTAACAGAGACAATTACTTATGATTTTTTTATCTGTTGGTATTTGATGGAATCCACGATGCCGATGCCATGTGTCTAAACAAGATGTCCAGGACCTCCAGCTGAAATATAGGCCCACAACATAAAAAATACAGCAGTATATTTCATTGTACATATGGGGTACTTTTTATCCAAGTATTCACCAAACCCATCTTGAGTGTTTGCTGCTAAAAAATAGCTATTTTTTAGTTTCATCAACTTTGTTTTCACTCCTATTTATATTTCTGTGAAACATGAAGCCTTAGCTGGGTAATTTTATGTTCATAATCACCCTGGAATGCTCAACATTTTTTACATTAATGGGAATATACTTCAGTGATATTTTAGGAATTTCCAGATGTGCCAATAATTTTGTCCAATGTGTATTTGAGAAAAAAAAAACATTTATTTCATAATGACATTCCCCCCCAATTTAAATTCGTATTAACCAATGAAAGGTAGGATTTTTGTGATTTTTTTTAAATAAAAGATCAAAAGGATTAACAACGCAGATTCATTTTCACAGCCTTCTTTGGTCATATTTACCAAGGGTGCCGACATTTTTGGCCATGGAAGTACATACATACATACATACAAAGTTCTCAACCAAATTTGGCAGCACAACTGTTTTCTACATAGGTAGAATAAATTATGAAGGATAATATGACAGTGTAGGCTGGAGTTATGGCTGCAAGATTTACATGTATCGTCACATAAATAAATTACATTTGACAATGCATAAAAATAGAAAACTTGTAATATGAATTCACAATCGGACTGTTTTTACAGTATTTTTGATCAAATAAACACTGCCTTGGTGAGCAGACTTCTCTCAAAAACATAAAAAACCCTTACTAAACTCCAAACTTTTTGAGTTAATATACGTCCTTGTTTTGATTGACAGGATAAGCTTTGCATGCTCCTCTTAAACATTCATTTAGAGCTCCTTTTATGAAAAATGATGTGGGCAGTGTTAGATTAAAAGCTTTGCTTTCTGACAGATATTTTTTTATGTTAGTCTGCCGACCTACAGCACATCACTTCACGGCTCTTTTAGTGATTTTTAATGTTTTGTCTCCAATTCCGATTCTTTTTTTTCCCTTAAATTTACCCAGATTAAACATCTTTGACTGAGCCAGCTGTCGAAGAACCACCACATCACAGCAAGTTCACAAATAAAACAGGCAGAAAAAAATCCAGCCAGAAGCAAACAAAGTAGCACAAACAACATATGCTTATACTCTCATGATTTAAGGAGCGGTTCCTCTCTAATACATCTTATCACAGCTGAGTGACATGCTCTGCAACGGTGGCATTTCTCCCATCTGCCAGTGTTGAGCCTACACACTCATTATGATGTGGAGTGAGACAGCACTGTTGCACCCTGGGTGCATTCGCATGTGCATGTATGTGTATGTGTGTGTGTGTGTGTGTGTGTGTGTGTGTGTGTGTGTGTGTGTGTGTGTGTTCGAGACAAGCGAGATTGTTGTTGGTATCGATCACTTGCATACACAAACTCACTTCCACACCAAATTCTCTCATTGGGATGTGGAGCAATCCTTCAGTGTTCCACTCATCTTACCAGAGCCCCTCCTCTCTCTGACATGGCGCTCCACAGCTCTTGGTTCTCTCTCTCTGTGGGACTGGAAGGCGCAGGGATATCTGGAGGATCTGCAGAGGAGAATGGGGGTCAGTCTTGTACTGGCGGTCCCGAAAAGACCTTAAGCCTGGCTCAAGGGGGCTTATGCTGATACCTTGACCTTTCTACCAGGAACTACATTTCACACTTAAATTACCATTACCATGTGGCTCTCCCCTGAGGTCCGCCGTCAAGTTCTCTCCTCTGGGGTTAAAAGTCATCATGGCATGATACCCGCCTCGTATACTAAATGACAGAGACATATTTTAACCATAGAGTGGACCCCACTGCCAGCAAAATCCAGATTCAATGCTGCATGGACTCGCCTAAGAGAGCTGATGTTGAATTGATTAGTATTTGGCCGAGGCGGGGATGGACTGGCCATGGGGAGCACTGGGACTGCAGGATGGCTGGTCAACATATGGGCTAGATGCGTTTGAATTTGTGTATATTTTATTTATGGAAAATTAAAGTTCCAAAAGGATGTTATTAAAGTGTAACCATAATTCTACTTGCACACAAAAGTGTGAAGATAAATAATAATAATAATAATAATAAGTAAATAATTAATTGTGCATTGGAAATCTTCTACTGATGTTTAAATGGTCTTCATAGAATCATACAGTAAATGCCAAAAAAAAAAAATACCATTCTGTTGCATTTGCCATTAAAAAGGCTATATGGACATACTATAATTATAATTAATGATTATTTTAATTAATTAATGATAATAGCAATAATGATTATTATTATTATTACTACTACTACTATAGGCCACTGTTTGCCTATATAATTTTATCTACATGTACAGCATTTTTTCTGTAAAGCTGCTTAATAGAATATGTATAATAAAATATATACATATACTTGAATTGAATGTTGTTATTAAAAGGTTAACTCATAACACTGAAAAGAAACAATTAATTTTATTCTCAATGACATATTACTAGTCTTATTTCATTTACGATATAACATATAACATTTTAAATTACATATGTTGTTTGTTTGTTTTTTGTTGAATACATTTGGCAGACACTTTTATCTAATGTGACTTTGAGGTATAATGGGGTCATTCTCTACAGTCAGTTGGGCTACAGCAACATTACAATTGTTTTGTGTGGCATGTGATAGTTTAGTATGTGACATGTATGTATGTATATATGCATGCATGCTTTATTTATTTATGTTTTTATGGCTATGTGCACACTTCTGATGTTGTTCAGGGCTGTTGTTAATGCTGTCTTAATTTGGATTAAAAAGGGCACTGGTATTTTAAAATGCTTGGTGTGAATGTATCTTCTGAGATAATCTGTAAAGATATTGCCATTAACTTCAAAAAGGTAAGTCTGTTAGCTAAGGCTGATGTTGAGATTCAGGTAATGACATATTTACCTTCCTCTGATTATGTACAGTCATTTGGAGCGCCTCCACTGGGTTGGATAGACTTGAGGAAACGAGAGGTGGTGGGGTGACCACATCAAACACAAACACACACACACACACACACCATTTACTGCTGGTTTGTTTGTCTTTAATTCTCTCCCAGGTGGGGGTAATCAGAAAGCAGTGACAGCTGTCATTCTGACATGACCTCCAATGAGCACTGAGTGGTTGTGGCATGATAATTGTGATGGGTGAGTGTGAGTGAGAGAAACTATTACACCCTTGAGGGCATGATGCCAGTGTGCATTGGTGCCACTTGCCAGCAATTCAAAGTGACAGAGTGCCAAACAAACAAGCATATGAACCCAGGTGGATATGACATGCAGCCATTAAAACGTACTGTATGCTGTCTGAATAGAGTACACTGTTTAATACTGTATATGAGACTTGTGTTGTATTGTCACATTAGAGCAGTCAACGTTCACAGGAGAACAGATATTAAACAAATTAATCAATGTTCATTTTATCACCTCATGACAAATGTTTGCATAATTATATGTTTTGTTCACAACAGCTCAAAGAAAGTGATGTGACAAAACTGTCATCATATCTTATTTGTACTGTGAGATTACAAATTGTATTTAAATGTTCACTTCCTGACTAAGAACTTGTCAGGCAAGTCAGGTGCTTGAGATCGTTTCCTGACCATTGAGCTTGAGACAGCTGTGCCTTTGTCTCTATGATAATGGTAAGTTCAATGAGTCAGAATACTGAGACTTTCAACTTTTGTTCTGCAAATGGCTTTCTGGCCCAGACTTCCTGGCTCCCTGGCCCAGACGTGGAATCGCTAGGCTGATTGGATTAGTGTCTATGCATTTGATGTTGTTGAATTTGTCTCCACCTCCAAAAGTCCCTCCTTCAAAAAATGCCTATAAGATACCATGTAAAATTACTTAAGATTGAGATTTTCGATGACTACAGATACCAACAGCTTGGGTTTTCAATAAAGAATCCTGCTGACGATCCAATCCGAAGTCTCCTGGTCTTCTCTTCTGAGTTTTCCTACACTTTAGAAGAACCAAGTTCACAACAGATGGTGCCGTGAGCCGGATAGAGTTCCAGCTTCCTCACCTGAAAAACTTCAAGCTCAAACAAAAATCTGCATCCAGACTGCATCTTTTGGAATCCAGCGAAACTTCCAGCTGAACAAAGATTCCCAGACTGAATTTTTCTCTCAACCAAGGGTTGTGGTGAGTGCTGTCTCTAATCCAAAAGAACCTGAGACCAGTACAAATTTTGTATCCTCTGTGCCGTCAGAGAAGAGTTAACATACATCTGTAGGGTTTGTTTAACTAAGTTTATCCTCTAAAGTGTTTCTTTTAGAGATGAAAGTTATCCTCTGTTTCAGGCAGGGAAGATTTGGCATTACGTGCTAATAATTTTGATATTGGTTATCCTCTGTTCTTTCAGGCAGGGAAGATTTGGCATTACGTGCTAATAATTTTGATATTGGTTATCCTCTGTTCTTTCAGGCAGGGAAGATTTGGCATTACGTGCTAAAAATTGGTTATCCTCTGTTTCAGGCAGGGAAGGTTAGCATTTCATGCTAATAATTTTGGTTTATCCTCTGTTCTTGTAGGCAGTGAAGTTAAGTGTGAAGTGTTGGTAATTTGGAAAGTTAACAATTGTTAAGTTTTTTTTTTAACAAGTGTTCCCTCTGTTGATCAGATAAGTTTTTTTTTTTGTTTTTTTTTTAGTGTTTGTTTGTGTGGTACAGAAGAAACTTACAAAATGGTTAGAAGGAATGCTAGGCTGATTCCATCCACAGAAAATACTGGTCTTGCGACTCCTTTGTGGTCAGATGAATTCAAAACGCTGTTAGGGGAACAAATGGACCTAATAGTCACTGAAAAAGTTAGACAAGAACTAACGCAGAAATATGAGATTCATCCAGACAAGACTTGGTCAGTAGATGAGTGTAAAAATGTACTAGGAGCAAGTATTCGTAAGAACAATGTGAAAGGCATTATCTGTTGTCACAGAGAATTCAGGGTAACACTAGCTACACAACAGTCTCAGCATAACTCAGAGCTAGAGAAACAGAACAATGAACTCCGTGCTAGAGCATCCACTTTGACTAAGAAATTGAACCTCAAGAAAGCTGCAGCAAAAACTGATGTGGAAGTTAGTCAGCCTGATAACATTTACCCTTATTTACAAGCGTTCTTTGAAACAGATGTAGCTCTCCAATCAGTAACTGATGTGTCTGTAAATTCAGTCAATGTGTGTGGTGCTAGGAGAAGATCTCAGGGAATTGAGGAAACTGATAGTGTTCCTCTCAATTCTTCTATTGTGCAAATACAAACTGTTGCCAAAGCTTTATGTCCTAAAGATATAGAGAGACTATCTCAGAGTTTACCGTCAGCACGCACACATTTTTCTGAATTTAGAAGAACATTGATCAGTAAAATGCGTCTTTATGACATGTCGTTTGCAGAAGTCACGCAGCTGATGTCACAAATTCTAACTGAATCTGAATTCAACAGTTTTGAATCTGCTGTTACTTCTGAACTGCGAAATGCCAGTAAGGGTGATTTAAGAGAAGGTATTTTGAAAATCCTAAAGAATATCTTAGGACCCAAAATAGATTGGTCTAGAATTACTACCTGTGTGCAAAGGAAAGAAGAAACTGTGAGTGAATATACTGAGAAATTTTGTCAGTCAGCTGTAATCTACAGTGGAATTGTTGATGACCCTGAAAGTGTGCTTGATGACAAGGGATCCCTGGTTCGTATCTGGTCAGATGGCCTTGTAGCCGAATACAGAAAAGCTTTACCATTTCTAACTTGGTCTAACAGAACTCTCAGAAGTAACCTAGACAGGTTAGCTACATGGGAAAGAGATGCTGATGTCAAGGCAAAAGTAAGAGTAGCAGCAGCTACGTTTAACACAACGAAACAAGACAATAGATGGTCTAAAAGAGAAAGCAAATGCAAATACTGTGGAAAATTAGGACATTGGGAGAAAGAGTGTAGGAAGAAGTTGCAAGATAGTAAAAGAAATGCTATGCATAATTCTGCTCCTTCTCAGCCTGCCCACAACCCTGAAGTAGTTCCGCCAGTGACCACTGAAACTGTAGGACAGCTAGTTCAGGCTCTTCTAAGAGCACAACAAGACCAGGAAAAAAACTAATTGTTGGGGCTGTGAGTAGCTACCTTTCCCCTGTAATCCAACACAATGACCAAATAATTTTTGTGAAAGGTAGCATAAAAGAGAAAGAGATTGATTTTTTGCTTGATACAGGTGCAGAAATTACAGTAATTCCTACAAAATTTGCACAAGGTTTAAACATCCCATACAAGAAAACCAAACTTTGTTTAACTGGTGTAATAGGTGAAGATTCTGTTTTGTATGAAACTCCGCCCATAGAGGTACAATTTGGCCCAAAAACTCTGACTACAAAATTGCTATGCGCTCCATTAAATACAGGTTCAATTTTAGGCATGGATCTTCTGAGACAAATAAATCTAACTTTAGACATGTCCTCAGAATCTACTAGCATAAAAATTTCCTCAGCACAGATTTCTACCAATAATGCAACCCCTCCCGAGTATGCTTTCTTACAGAATCATCCAATTTGGGCTAAAGACAAGGATGATTGTGGGTTGTTGACAGGTGTAGAACCAGTTAAATTGACAGAAACTCCACCTCCGGTCACCAAACAATATCCGATTAATAAGGAAGCTATACAGGGAATCAAACTTATTGTAGAAAATTTGCTGACGCAAGGAGTGCTAGTTAAAACCAACAGTCCATGTAATTCACCCATATGGCCCATCAAGAAATCTAATGGGACATGGAGACTTACAATAGACTACAGAGTAGCCAATAAACAGATTGATAAAATCAGCCCCCTAGTGGCAGATCCATCTACAATTTGTAATGGCTTACCATTAGATTGTAAGATTTTTTCAGTAATTGATATGTCTAATGGATTCTTCTCTGTACCGTTGCACTCTGACAGCCAGCCATGGTTAGCTTTCACAGTTGACTATGAACAATACCAGTGGACACGATTGCCACAGGGATTTCAAAACTCCCCAACCATATATCATCAGGCTGTCAGACGTGATTTGTGTGACCCAGAATGTCCGGTAAAACAGTCCACTATGATCCAATATGTCGATGATATTTTGATTGCCTCAACAGATCATGAGGTACATCAAACTGAATTGGCATCATTGTTGGACTATTTGCATAAAAAAGGACACAAATGCAGCTTTCACAAAGCTCAAATCGCTAAAAAGCAAGTCACATTTCTGGGTCAAACAATTGGTGCAGGAAATAGATCCATTACACAGGATCGAGCGGCTTCAGTCAAAGCCATACCTCCGCCTACTACCATTAAAACACTCCGTTCATTTTTAGGAACAACAGGTTATTGTAGACCTTGGATTGAAGACTATGCCTCGATTGCTCAGCCTCTCTATGATTTGTTGAAAGGCCATGGTAAAGATTCAGATACTGTTTGTATGGAAGAACTTCATCTCAAAGCTTTTAATGATTTGAAGAGAGCACTATGTCAAGCACCAGCATTAGGAATTGCCCAATCTGATAGACCCTTTGTGCTTTATGTCCATGAACACTTAGGCTTTATGACTGCATGTCTAATGCAAGATCATGGGGGCAGCTTACGCCCAATTCATTACTATTCCGGTGAACTTGACATAGTCGCTCAAGGTATGGGCCCATGCCTCAGAGCAGTACAGGCAGTTCATCTAGCGCTTCAGGCTTCATCAGGAATGGTGTTAGGTCAGACTGTAAACGTAAAATGCCCTCACGCAGTGTCCGCACTAATGAATCAAGCAAAAGTCACTTCTGTCACCTCCTCCCGTTGGGGAAATTGGTTAGCAACTCTCACAGCCCCGAATATTGTTATACAGCGTGCACCAGTCACGAACCCATCCTCATGTATGATGTCTGCAATGACTGAATTTGTGTTAGAGGATGAAGGCGAAATGACTCATGATTGTGTTACGCTTACATATGCAGCGACAAGTGAAATAGCAGAAACTCCCATAGAGAACGCAGAATTGGAGTTGTTTGTTGATGGTTCAGCTCAAGTTATTGAAGGTAACAGACGAGCAGGATATGCAGTAACTTCCACCACTGAAGTAGTTGCTTCAGGTCGTCTTCCAGATCATTTTTCAGCTCAAGCTGCAGAACTAGTAGCCTTAACTAGAGCATGCACGCTAGCTTCAGGATCGGTTGCAAATATCTACACAGATTCCAGGTATGCTTTTGGGGTAATTCATGATTTTGGTGTCATTTGGCAAACCAGAAAATTTCTAACTTCTGCTGGTTCCCCCATTAAACATGCTGGATTAGTGAAAGATTTAATGTTTGCCATGAAACTCCCAAAGAAATTAGCGGTGATCAAAGTGAAAGCACATCTCACAACTAATACTACGGAAGCTAAAGGTAATGCTCTTGCTGATGTAGCGGCTAAACAGGCTTGTTTCTATGCAACTGTACAAGTGTGTTCAGGTAGTACAGCACAGAAGACAATTCTACCTCCTGAATCAATCGTTGATCTGTATAAAAACGTTCCTCTATATGAAGCATGGACATGGTTAGACAAAGGAGCCACTGTGGATTCATCCGGCTGCTGGACCAAAGGGGGAAAGTATGTTGCTCCCGAATCACTGTTGCCATATTTGGCTCAACAAATACACAGTTTGGGTCATAGTGGTCCAGCAACGATGAATCACAGGTTCTCAAATCAATGGTGGAATCCAAAATTCAGAAAAGCAGCCACTGAAACAGTCAAGAGAGTTGAGTCGTGTTGGCAGACTCCACCAGAAGGTGGACACACAATCGTCCCAGGTCAATGGGTCATGATAAAGGTGTTCAGAAACAAGCCATTAGAGCCTAAGTGGTACGGACCACATCAAGTGATGTTGATTACAGCTGCTGCAGTATTGTGTCAGGGAAGGAAAACTTGGACTCATGTGTCACACTGTAAAGTTGTTCCTCCCCCTGCAGGGATAGGATAGGACAGACACAAGAACCAGTGAGGAGCCCAGGGAAGAACCGAAAGCAACAGGCTTCGGGGGCCAACCCTGCGGTGAAGATTTCCTCATAGGCCTTTCCCATCCAATAGTCCATCCTTTCCTCACTGTTCTTTAGGTGTCGCAGGAATTGAGAAATAGGGAAAGAAGGAACAACAATAGCAGACTATATTTGAACAGAGGATACAACCCTAATGTTTGCAGACTCTACAACAAATACTGCTATGTGCCGTTGTTCTCTTTTGTTTTGGTTTCTTTCTCCCTCTGTGCAGATACCACTTGATGGCTGTCCTGAGATCCATATGCATCACCCTTCTCACCTGCGGATGAAGCCACAACCTCTAGAAAACAACTAGACCCATTGCCGAGCCAACTATCACACAAGAAAGAGAAAAGAAAGAAGAAGAAGAAAATAAAAAATACACAACGCAGAGACTCACATACGGGAACTTCAGTCATCCATCAACATGATCAAGATTTTCGAACAAAATCCAACAAGACATTCTTGGTCTTTCAGCAAAATTACACCAGATGACTGAAGATAATTCTTCATGGTTCGGAAACTTGTTAGGTAAACCCTGGCTGTGGATCAAGGAAATAGCAATTCTGCTGTTGTTTCTCCTACTTGCGTACTATCTATGCATCCACAGTATCAAGTGTTTCTTTCAGCAAATGACTCCCGCCTCTCACGAGGAAATGACAGTTCCAACCAGAAAAGATTATTACCCGTAAGAACTTCACGGACCCTAATTGCATGTTTTGTTTCTGTGTCAGCATGCAATTACATATAAGCAACACAGAACATGTACTATGTGCCTGTAACGATTACAAGTTACAAGAATTAACTTTTAACTGTCTAAATTTGTATTTTGTGAGAGTTATTAGAACTCTCAAAGGGGGAATTGTGAGATTACAAATTTTATTTAAATGTTCACTTCCTGACTAAGAACTTGTCAGGCAAGTCAGGTGCTTGAGATCGTTTCCTGACCATTGAGCTTGAGACAGCTGTGCCTTTGTCTCTATGATAATGGTAAGCTCAATGAGTCAGACTACTGAGACTTTCAACTTTTGTTCTGCAAATGGCTTTCTGGCCCAGACTTCCTGGCCCACACTTCCTGGCTCCCTGGCCCAGACGTGGAATCGCTAGGCTGATTGGATTAGTGTCTATGAATTTGATGTTGTTGAATTTGTCTCCACCTCCAGAAGTCCCTCCTCCAAAAAATGCCTATAAGATACCATGTAAAATTACTTAAGATTGAGATTTTTGATGACTACAGATACCAACAGCTTGGGTTTTCAATAAAGAATCCTGCTGACGATCCAATCCGAAGTCTCCTGGTCTTCTCTTCTAAGTTTTCCTACACTTTAGAAGAACCAAGTTCACAACAGTACAAACATAGAATCACACAATTATGGCACGAATCAATGTTTATTAATTCGCTGCTCTTTCTAGCACACACACATACTTTTTATTTATTTACCCATCATCATGATGTATCATACAACCTTAATAATGCAACAATAATGTAATGCAAGTGATATTCATATATTTATATATATATATATATATACATTATATACAAACATTTTATTTTATTTTGGTGAAAGCAATGTTTGCCAAATAATACATTAATACACAGTAAATACATGTAAAATGTTACGGAAGATTTGTATTTATAATAAATGATGGTCTGCTGGTCTTTTGAAATGTCTATTCATCAAAGAATCATGGAGATTTAAAATGTATCAAGGTTTCCATAAAAAATATTAAGCAGCTGTGTTTGACACTGATAATAATAATAAATGTTTCTTGAGCACCAAATAGGAATATTAAAGTTAATTTAGAAGGAGAACGCTTTTCCATCGCAAGAATAAATTACACTTTGAAAATGATTATTATAATTGTTTATAATATTCCACAATATTGCTGCTTTTACAGTATTTTTTAATCAAATAAATGCAGCCTTGCTGTGCACAGAAGACTTCAAAAAAATAAATAAAAATTCATCTGAATGGAAGTAGATAGTTTTATTTTATTTTATACAGTTTATGTATTTGTAAAGATTGTTTAGATTTGGATCATGTATTTATAATTTATGTATATGAAATTACAAAAGTTTAATTAGAATTTAATTGCAATTTTTTAAATTGAAAATTAACTAATTGTATGTTTATTTAATTAGATAATTTACAATTCCAATTAAATCTACATTTATATATTGTAATTTTTTTGTTGTGTTTTTGTTTCTTTGTTTGTCTGACCTTTTTTCTCATCTAGGAACTGAGAACTGAGTAAAGTCTGTGACTGTTGCCTTTTTCGAAAAGCAGGAGTGCAACGCCCCTGCGTGCACATTTCTGTTTCATTGTCTCATCGCTAATCTGCAGGAGTTGAGTTTAGTCGAAGCTGTGTGTAGATGGCTGAGAGACAAAGGCAGTGAGGTGAAGGCTTGAAATTTTGTCTCAGGAGGAGAGAGAGCGTATCCCCACAAATCAGCCCAGACTGGTCTGATGACTGGGGTCATCTCTTAGTTCAGCACTTCCACTGGGAGAGGTTGTTGGTGGGCCACGGATGTGTTTAACCACAGGAAAAGGTGATGTGGCAAAAAAACAAGAGAGGGCATAAAACACTTTCATCTGTTGGTATTCCACTGATGTTTCAGCTGGAAAGCAGACCCAGGAGATGTGTATGTGTAATTGGGCTGGTGTGCAATGCATACAAACACACACCCGCGCCCACACACATCTTGCCCAGCTGCTACAAGCAATGAACCCTGAGTGAGGTGAGCGTGAAAATGGGACGATAAGCCCAGCCTCTGTTATTGACCTCCTTCTGTCTACCTGCCGTCATTCATACGAATGTGTGCGTGTGTGTATTTGCCCATGCTACAGAATCCATACCAAGCCTCTCGCCCTCCTAAAACGATTATATGTCAGCAGAAAATCCCCCCACCCCCCAATTTGGTGCCTGCTAAAGGCTGTGAACTCATCGCTCCCATCTAGAGAATTATGCAAGAAAAAACGCCGCTCTCACCTGACAGCTTGGCTCAGCCTGCCGCCGCAAACGGCTGCCGGTCATGTGATAAGTCGACCCTGACCAGTTCAAAGCTGATTCGGCGACAGGCTGATTGCTGGCAGCTAATCATTTTAGCAACACCTATGAGCAGGGGCATGGCTCCAGTGAGAAAAGTTTTTCCTGTTTTGCCTTCTTCTTTCTCTCTTCCTGCTCTCCTGTCTTACTGCTGGCCTTCCACCGATGAACTCGGAGTGAACCCGGCTATGTTATTTATATATTTCTTGTCTTCTTCCTTGCTTTTTTCTGAGAAATTTGTTATTCAGCGGAGCTTCACATTGTTCTGCAGGCCTTGCCACAATAGGTGATGTGCACAAGGTTACCTTTTGAACCGGTCTATCATTATAAGCCTGACTTATTTCAAAGCATTTCCAGGAGTGGATAGGGATTTGAAATCTATATTAGCGCAACAGGGCTAAAAGTAATTAAGCTATAGTTTTTCGAAGTTCCCCATCCATTCGAGATATTTTTGAAGTCATTAGGGGCGCCGTCTAAAAAGCTGATCTGCAATCAGATCTCTGGATTAATGATTACATGTCTCAACAAGTCGCAAGTAAGCAAAATCCCAAAACTGATTCGGAATTATTGGAAAGCTGGCAGTCAATAGACTGTCAGTAACCGGGAGAATGGCAGTCTAGCTTACAGCAATACAGAAATCCCACAATTCTCACTCGCTCATTCCTCCAGAGTTCCTGCATAATCTATAATGAGCTCTCTAACGGCACGGAGAAAGAAAAGGAAAGAGGGGAAAAGAAAACAAGGGATGCTCTCTCCTCTGTCATTCCGACTGCATTAGGATGGGCTCCCCGGCCAGCTTCCCATCTTATATATATAGCATTCAGATCCACTCTATAAGAGTTCACCCAAGGGTTTTCTTCCTTCCAACTTGTGCTTTTAGTATCGTAGCCTCGCAGATTCTCTAATTCATTCATTCAACATGATGTGTAAATACGTTTTATCTCTCTTTAAGAAGTGTTCAGTAGTCTCATGTATGTATGTAAGATATCACTGCATATTTCATATAGCAAAGGAGTAATGTTTGCTCTCCGAGTAGCAAATTAAAGAGACATGAAGCTGGATGTGGTGCAGCGGGTCTCAAACAGCCCATCAATTCTTATATCTTCAAAATGAGCATCTCGCATCCCACCATTGTGATGAAAATTGCGTCGCTAACATCTTCTCAAATCATATTCACTCAAAACACTGTGAAACTCCATCTTATAGGAGTGTGTCGTTATGCTTTCATGCAGGGCAGTTATTGCGCAACAGTGCTGGTTTTCGCCCAGAACACAAACCACAATTGCGCAGAAACTACAAAGTTACGTTCTCTTCTTTTATTTATTTTAGTGGTGGGCCGTTATCGGCGTTAACGTGCTGCGTTAACGCGAGACTCTTATCGGCGATAAAAAAAATATCGCCGTTAATCTATTCTCAAAGTTGGGTTGGGAGCTGGGTCTATACTACGCAAGCTATGATGACTTTCACCCTGATATTTTAGTGCGGATGTATACCTAGCCGAATTGCACTGTAGGGGGCGAGAACGAGTCTTCGAACTAGAGGCTCGCAGTCCGTGATGGACAGATTGTTAACGGCTGGTCTATGTGGTAATACAATCGGGCAGGACATCCAAACGCTCATCTATCATTCATCAACCTCAAATATGGCTTTTCATCTGAAAGATGTATGTAGTAGCAACTTTACATGGCCGCTCAATATGATGTTAACCTAGAGAAATGTGCGCTATTGAAGTGTTTGTGTGGAAGCGCGTTTGCTGCAGGACAGGCTCCGGTGCGATCACTTGCTCTTAAAATCTCCGTCATTCTTGGTCATACAGATAAAAGTAGCCTAATACATCTTTCGAATCTGTAAAGACTCTACGTTTATTTGTGTGCACTCAGAATAACAACGAAACGTTGCGCTTTTAAGCAAACAGGATGCGCTTTAGGTCTCATGTGAACTTGAGCTAGAAACTCCGTCTTTGAAAAATATATCTTTCACGAGTTCACACTTACTTAATAATGAACTGAGTAAACGGTATGCGTATTTGGCGTGCTGTCCGAGGAGAGGGCTCCGAGCTCGGTAGTAGTTCCCGAGCCCGGGGTGCTCCCCTCGCCCAGGGAGAGGGGTCCGAGCTCGGCATTGGCCCGGACCCAAAAGCTCCCCCACCCCCTGCTGGGGTGTAATCGGACTGGAAGTGTGGCGTTGGGGTGGTGGAGGGATTCTGGAAGACTAGAGATAATGGAGGTAAGGCTGCTTGATTATTTATAGGGGTTCTCTCTAGCGTTTATTGGGTAAGTGATGTGATTACTGATGATGAATTGGCTGTGTTAATTATCCGTGCGTGCTCCTCCCGAAACTTGTTTGTGAAACATCACTTCACGAGTTCACACTTACTTAATAATGAACTGAGTAAACGGTATGCGTATTTGGCGTGCTGTCCGAGGAGAGGGCTCCGAGCTCGGTAGTAGTTCCCGAGCCCGGGGTGCTCCCCTCGCCCAGGGAGAGGGGTCCGAGCTCGGCATTGGCCCGGACCCAAAAGCTCCCCAAAGAATGCTTATCGTGGGACAGCAGCCAAATAGGCTAAGCGACCCCCCAAAAAATGGCATGGTTTTAGGCTGATGGGATGCTGGACAATGCTTGTAAAGATGCTGCGGCATCTTAGAGGAATAAGCGGCTTCTGCTGAAGTGTGCTGGTGTGGTGGTGTGGGGAGGGGAGGGAGGATGTGAGGGTAGATACTGCTGCGGCAGTGGGGAAATATATATGGTGCTCCTGCGGGAGCAAACACTGCTGCGGCAGTGGGGAGGTATTGATGGAGCTCCTGCGGGAGCGGACACTGCTGCGGCAGTGGGGAAATATAGATAGCGCTCCTGCGGGAGCGGACACTGCTGCGGCAGTGGGGAAATAATGGGAAGGCTCCTGCGGGAGCGGGCGCTGCTGCGGCAGTGGGGAAATATATATTGTGCTCCTGCGGGAGCAGACACTGCTGCGGCAGTGGGGAAATATATTTGCACTCCTGCGGGAGCAGGCACTGCTGCGGCAGTGGGGGAAAACAGGAAGCGCTCCTGCTGGAGCAGACACTGCTGCGGCAGTGGGGAAAATACAGGTAGCGCTCATGGGGGAGCAGTCACTACTGCGGTAGTGAGGAAATACAGGTAGCGCTCCTGCTGGAGCAGACACTGCTGGGGCAGTGGGGAAACGAAGGGAAAGCTCCTGCGGGGGCAGGCACTGCTGGGGCAGTGGGAAAAAATGGAGAGAGCTCCTGCGGGAGCGGCCACTACTGCGGTAGTGGGAAAATAGATAGCGCTCCTGCGGGAGCAGTCACTGCTGGGGCAGTGGGGACATATAGAGAAGAATCCTGTTGGAGCAGGCACTACTGCGGTAGTGGGGAAAATAGAGAGAAGGTTCCTGCTAGAGCAGGCACTACTGCGGTAGTGAAGAAAACAGCTGGGGGGGGATTCCCATGGTGGCGTGGGGGCTGTTGGGAAGGGGAGGGGGGGGGGGGGGGGGGGGAGAGGCTCCTGCTGGAGCAAGCACTGCTGCGGCAGTGAGAAAATAGAGGGGGGAAGGGGGGGGGAGGGGGGGGGAGAGACTCCTGCTGGAGCAAGCACTGCTGCGGCAGTGAGGAAATAGAGGGGGTGGGGGGTGGGTGAAGGAGAGGGGATGGAGGGAAAGGCTTCCTGCTGGAGCGAGCACTGCTGCGGCAGTGAGGAAATTTAGGAAGCGCTCCTGCGGGAGCAGACACTGCTGGGGCAGTGAGGAAATACGGGTAGCGCTCCTGAGGGGAGCATTCACTACAGCGGCAGTGAGGAAATACAGGTAGCGCTCCTGCGGGAGCGGTCACTGCTGCGGCAGTGGAAATAGAGAGAGAGCTCCTGCGGGAGCGGTCACTGCTGCGGCAGTGGAAATAGAGAGAGAGCTCCTGCGGGAGCGGACACTACTGCGGTAGTGGGGACAAAACGGGAGGTGCTCCTGCGGGAGCGGTCACTGCTGGGGTAGTGGGGAAATATAGAGAAGGTTCCTGCATGAGCAGGCACTACTGCGGTAGTGGGGAATATAGAGAAGGTTCCTGCATGAGCAGGCACTACTGCGGTAGTGAAGAAGAAGGCTGGTAGGGGGGAGGGGGGGGGGGAAGAAGAGAAGGCTCCTGCTGGAGCGAGCACTGCTGCGGCAGTGAGGGAATACAGATAGCGCTCCTGCGGGAGCAATCACTGCTGGGGCAGTGAGGAAATACAGGTAGCGCTCCTGAGGGGAGCAGTCACTACAGCGGTAGTGATGAAATACAGATAGCGCTCCTGCTGGAGCAGTCACTGCTGCGTCGAGGGGAAATACAGAAAAGGCTCCTTCGGGAGTAGACACTGCTGCGGCAATGGTGGAAATACAGAGAAAGCTCCTGCGGGAGCGGGCACTGCTGCGGCAGTGAGGGAATACAGATAGCGCTCCTGCGGGAGCAATCACTGCTGGGGCAGTGGGGAAATACAGGTAGCGCTCCTGAGGGGAGCAGTCACTACAGCGGTAGTGATGAAATACAGATAGCGCTCCTGCTGGAGCAGTTACTGCTGCGTCGAGGGGAAATACAGAAAAGGCTCCTTCGGGAGTAGACATTGCTGCGGCAATGGTGGAAATACAGAGAAAGCTCCTGCGGGAGCGGGCACTGCTGCGGCAGTGGGAAAAAACAGTTGGGTTGGGTTGGGTTGGGGGGGGGGGGGGGGGGGGGTGAGTATGATGGAGAGGAGCGGTTGCTATGGGGTATTCTAAAGGGGGTGGCCGATTAGGGTCTGGTGGGCTTCCTTGATGTGGGAGCGGTTTAGTCGAATGTAGCTTTTGAAAGCCTCTGACGACCAGCGACCGAGTTCTTGGATCTGCTGTTGGGAAAGGCCTTTGTGGGCCGCTGTGGTTGCTGCGCCTATTCGGAATGAATGGCTGGAAAAGTTTCCGGCTGGGGTACCTGATAGGTGCAGGACTGCCTTGAGGTGCTTTTGGAACCAGAAGCGAGTGGCGGGGCGGTTGGAGTCGTCTGTGAAAAGGGGGTCGGATGGGAGTTTGGACTGTGATTTCCTTAGGTGGAGGAAAGCTAGGAGGTTTTGGTATGGTGATAAAGGCGATTGGAGTTTGAAAATGTAAATGAAGTGGCCTTTCTTAGTTTGGTCTGTCTTACTTTGCTTAATGGTGTAAGAAATGGTTTCGTCGTCCAGTACTACTAGGTCTGAGATAGTGGGGTGGATGGCTGGGTCGAAACTGGATGGGATGGCGAGCTCAGAGCATCTGAGAAAGCCAAAGAAGGCCAGGATAAACATGGCATCGAGTGTGTGGGCGGTGTGGGCAGAATGGTAGCCTCTGCGGAGGGTGGAAATGCATTTGGTCAAAATTTTTAAAGTTATGGGCTGCCTGGAATCTGGGCGGGTGGGATTGGTTTTTTGGATACCTTTAATGAGTAGGGAGGTCTGTGAATTGGCTATGTGGGCGGAAGGGGAACCGTATAAAAGTTTGTGAAAAATTGTAGTCCGCTTAGGTAGCCTTTGATGGAAGTGGTTTGGAGTTTTTTGTTTATGTTGAGGTGGGAGATGAATGGGGTGATGGCCAGTAGTGAAAAGGTGGGGAATGGCAAGTTATAAGCGGAGTGAAAAGTTTAAAGCTTTTCCATGCTGTCAGGTATGACTGGAGGGTCCTTGGGGAGACTGCTTGGAGAATTGAATTGAGGGAAGCTTCGAGGAGAGGTTTCAAGGGATGGTTTAAGGGAATATCGGTTTTGAAAGGGAGGTACTGGGGTGGGGAGTGGATCCGCCTCCGGTGCCAATGTTCTGAATTTCTGATAGGATTGTGACCTGATGGAGTTGGCTACAGGGGGTGGTTCCAGTGCGAGTGCGTTTGGAGGGATGGGTAGAGACGAGGCGGTGGAAAGAGAAAAAGGGGCTCCGGGGATGGAGCTGACTTCGTGGGAGGGAGGGGGAATGGCTGGTGTTTGGGTTAATGCTTGGGGTAAGTTTGCGCCTGAAAGGGCTTGGTGAACGGAGAGAGGAGGGGGAAAGGGGGGGGGGGGGAAGGCGGGCGCCGGGGCTTGCGCTGATGGAGTAGGGCTAGCCGTGAGTGGCGGAGCTGCGGGCCATGGGTAGGGGAGGGGTTCGTTGGTCCGGCTGACTCTTCGCTGGGCTGAGTTGCGAGCTGGCGCTCGGTGGAAGCTCGAGGAAGGTGGGGGCTGAGGGCTGCGGTATCCGGGGCGCGGCCCAGGCTGGCCGAGGGCCTGCTGCTGCGGTTCGGTGGCGGGAGGCCGGTCCTTGAGGGAGTGAAGATTGGGCCGGGCCGCGAGTAGGGTGATTTGCGGCTCTTGCTTGCTGTGGTCGCTGATTTGAGTGGAGGGGAGGAATTTAGAAGTTCCCCGGACTGGAGAGAATTGTAGAGGGCGAGGATATCTGACTTGCTTGAACGTCGTGGGATAATGACGCCGGCGCTGGTGAGAACTTGACGGAGTTCTGCCACGGTCCAATTTTTCTGCTGATGGAGCGTGTGAGAAGACTGACGCGTAGGAGGAGGCTGGAGAAGGTGGTTGCTGCCTTGGAGGCGAGGGTGAAGGCGGGCTGCGGCGCTTGGAGGTGTTAGCCGCGGTGGTGCGGGAAGGCCGGCGGCCCCGTATTGCAGCCACGGCTCGGTTGAGTTGTCCTGCAGATCGCCGGTGCTTTGGACGGCAGCGGGAGGATCCGATGAGTCGGTAGGACTTTCGTCGCGGAAAACTTCGATCTCTGACATGTTGCAGGCGGAGGCAGCTTCGCGCTTGCTTCGGCTGCAGGCCACATAGTTTGTAATATTCGGGGAAAAAAGGCTGTAGAGCCTGATCAGCCTGTGCTGCTAACAGTGGCAGACTCGTGCTAGCGTTCGCTACGGGAGCTGGAGGCCGCTGAAAGGAAGTAGAACAAAAATATGAGATGTGGGGGCCTGCGTTGCAAGTGGAGGTAGCCGCATGCTAAGTTGCTTCTGTAGGCTGAGGAAAAAAGGGGGGGGGGGGGGGCAGGGTTTGTGACTTTGGCGGGACATGCTGAAAACATCCGGGTAGCCTGCAGTGTTGCCAATTTAGCGAATGATATATATTTAATTAGCATAGCAGTTCTCAGACTAACCTGGCGACTTGTATTTCGATCGTCTAGCAACAGTTTTAACTATTTTTAAACCTTTTAAGTGATAAAATTATGAAAGGCATTCGTTTCTCTTTAACCACGCAAAGAAAAGAGTATTGAAACCCCTAGCCGGTAAGAGGCATATCTGCTGGTAACACCGGCAGTACGAACTTCATATATTAATTAGGTTGAACTTGCAATAATTGTTATATATATATATATATATATATATATATATATATATACACACACACGCGGTTTTATACTTGTGATTGTTAATCGTTACTGTTAGCCCACCATAATTAATAGTGGAATGTCTCTTCCGACTGTTGGTCTTAACCACGAAACAAATTATAATCCGCCTTATCTATCCAAATATGGGGTGAATTAGTACAGGTAAAATGCTGGTGAAAAACATGGAAAGTTATTGTAGGTTCTAAGCGCTTGCTTCCTGGTTACGTAATGCATTGACATCCAAAAATGCTGCGTGACATTTAACAATTTTAGCAACAAATGTAACTACTTTGGCAACACTGCTGGCCTGCGCCCGCTAGCGTAGGCAGCTTCGCGTTAGCTTCTGGAAACGGAAGTTAGGCCCGGCTACATATGGCTCTGCGGCTGGAAGAGCCGCGGTGAAAGGCTGAGCGAAAGGCGGGAATCGAGTGAGGCTTGCTGCGGTGAGAACTGGGGCGCGGCCCGTGCTCGTTGAAGAATAGTACAGATCCGTTTGTTTATCCTCCGCGAGAACGGAGCGTCGTAATTAATCAGCGTTTGCCTCTGGCTTAAATACGGTCCACTTCCGATCGGAGGAATTGTTGGCGCGGCCGAATGATACGAGGATGCCGGGGAAGTTAAAAGTTTCGGCGGTGGAAGCCCTGATTAAGCCCTGATGTCGGGGAAATCTTGTGGCTGGTCGAGCGGAGCGGCGGCCGCGATGGAGCCTGGGGCTCGGGGGCGTTGGCTGGCGGAGAAGGAGAGATCCTGGGGCCGGTCAATTTGCTGCGGAGGATCCGCGAATCTCGAGTATATGTCCTGTTGTTTGGAAGGAGAAAAATGAGATCTGTGATCATGGCAAGGGAGCAAGCCGAACTCTGGAAGACTAGAGATAATGGAGGTAAGGCTGCTTGATTATTTATAGGGGTTCTCTCTAGCGTTTATTGGGTAAGTGATGTGATTACTGATGATGAATTGGCTGTGTTAATTATCCGTGCGTGCTCCTCCCGAAACTTGTTTGTGAAACATCACATAGAGAGTGAAATGTCTAAAAAATAAAAATAGAAGACGTGTGTGTTAGCATGGATGATTTACATGAAATTTAATCTGTGCAACACTGTGCATAAAATGGCTTTCAGTTCAATATAATAACAAAAAACGACATTTTGGGTTTTTATTCAACTAATAAGGTGGGCACGCTGTGATCTGTACTATATTTTTACTGTAATTGACAGTTATCGGCAAAAAACCAAAAAAAAACAACAACACGGGAGTGGGAGGGAATGGGAGTCATTCTTCCGGGAGTGGAACGGGATTTTCCTCCAGTTTTTTCGTGGGATTGGGACGGGAAGAGATTAAAGTTTGTGATTCTGGAAACAAGAGATGAGCCCCTGGTCTAATGCGTCACCTGGCTTGAGAAACCCGTTCTCAAAGACTTACTTTTAGTCATTATTTGGGTTGCACACATATTCTGAATGCCTTCGGCAGAATTCAAATGAGCCATTTTAATCTAGATTAATTCCAAAATTAATCTAGATTAATCTAGATTAAAAAAATTAATCTATGCCCACCTCTAATTTATTTATTATGTCTTTAGCTGAGTTTTTTTTTTAAGCAGAAACATGAGAGTATTGTTCATTTAGCGTGCCAGTTTATGCATCTCCTTTCCATTTTTAGGACCAGGAGGGGTGCAGATTTCTTCAGGCAATTTGTTTCAGGTAGCGGGAGCTTTCAGGTGCAGCAAAAGGTATCCTGGGAACTGTTAGAAAAGAGAGAGAAAGCGAGAATGAAAAGAGGATGGGCAGAGCTTTTACATCCTTGATATATTCTGATATGTGAACATGGTGAATGAGGTGTGCTGCTGCACTTGAAATCGATGGCAAGTCTTTTAACAGCATTTACACATAATTCTCATCTGCTGTCTCTCTTGGTAATTCTTGCCATTTGGTTTTAACCCACCAGACAACATTGATTCAAACGATTCAAGGCTTCTTTTTAATTAATTTTCAAACAGTATCAGACAATGCACATTCCCTGATGCTGTGCATCATTGAAACACTATTGATGTTATTGTACACACAACCATTAAAGTGATTGGTTATCCAAAAATAAAAATTCTGTCAACTTTTGCACACCCTCGTGTTCTTTTAAATATGGTTGACATTTTCTCTACCGTAGAACACAGAAAGGAAATTTTGAATAATGTGTCGATCTCTGTTTTTAGTGCAATTACTCTGGTTTTGATTGTTAAAGCTGTGGAAAGAACACAAAAGCATCATGGAAGTTGTCTATATGGCTCATGTGCTATATTGCAAGTCTTCTGAAGCCATGCGATAGCTTTATGTAATGAACAAACCAAAAATACTTACCAGTCTGCAACCAAATCATATAGACAAAGAGCTGATGTTGGGAACTAGGTAAGCCTGATTTGTTAATGAATGTTTAATACATTTTCATACCTTGGAAAGTAAAGATTTTTAGTGAATAATTATGCAATTTCAGTCTGTATCTCATACAAATCAATCGTATGACTTTATGCTGCTGTTTTGTAATTGTTGGGCTTCATTGTGTAGAAAAAACAACCATGAAATATTTCAAAATATATCGTATTTTGTGTTCCCCTGAAGAATGTCATAAAGATATGGAACAATATGCGGGTGAGTGAATCATTTTCATTTTTGCATGAATTACCTAAGTTGTATCCCTAAGTCTATATACCTCTTTTTCCTCAAACTTCACAGTGTCTGGCATTTTACATAAATGCAACACGGTCATAGCTCCATTTCTTTGCTTTGCTTCAATTGGAACAAAGTTTTCTCATTCAGTTCTCTGATAGTATTTTTCCCCAACAGCAAAAAGGAGCAGCTTAGGTCTAAGCTGAGTCTTTTATGTAGGCCACAGAATCCTCGGAGGCAGCGAGTTTAAGGAGTGGGAACATTTAGCCCTGTGCATTGAAATGTCATGCTAATGGAGTGGAGAATACTCTTATGATGCCAGGCTAGTACGGAAAGCTCGGCTTGACCTGTGAGGCACACAGGAGTAATTAGGACATTTGAAGCCTAAGGAAGGGGGCATCTCGGAGGCTTTGACTTATTTGTGCAGATCCCACAGCGTGTAGATAGGTCACAGTAACCTTAAAGAACAGAATGTTAACCAATACATGGATGCCATGATTTTTATTAAATTTTTTGGTTGACAGCTGTTGGCTAATGTTGTGAAGTGAAGGAGTCAAAGAGTCATTCTCAGTGTACTTAAAGAAAAGTTTGGCATTTTACAGAGCGCAATAAACTTTTGTAAGGCAACGTTGGAAACCGCGTGCCCCTAAACCACATTTGCTTGTTCTCATTTCAACTTTGACAGCGACACTAGCCTCAAGAACAGCAAAATGAGTTCTCGCTACATGGGATTTCTCATTTGGAGATACAGCAATATGTGCTATTCAATATATATACATCAGTATATGAAAATAGTTTTTAGAGGTCACACAGCACCTCTAGCAAGCCGACAGACACAGTATATGTGTCTCCTTTATAAAATGGTTTAGAACTTTGTATGACCCCCATTTTGCATATCTGTCATTGGCAATTTGCAGCTGTAGCAGTGTCCTGGGCAATGCAGGAAAAAGAGAAAAAAGCCATTCTACAAAGATGTCAAGGGCACGCTTTGAAATGAGACAGGCACATTCCGTACCCTCCTTTTTTCCACCTTATGTTTCAACAATATCCAGAGTTATATTACTGAAATCGACTGCATCATGTCACCAAGCTGTAGCTTCTATAGGAACATAGTCAGGTCTATGTGGCTTCGCAGTTTACGTTCTTGTTTCAGAGAAGTCAAACTAGGCGAAGTGTCACAAAAGTGAAGATGTCATTACTGATATCTTGTCTGGACTAAAATAAGTCTTGTTACGATAGATAACCAGTCCTCTGACCCTCAGGCAAGCAAGCTGCCCTTTCAACACAACTTAGCACCAATCCACTCCACAAACCACACCATCCGACCTGGCAGGTGAATATATCAGGAATGAGTTCGGACCTCGGGCATTGAGATGTGTACTAGTGACAGCTCTCAATAAAACTCTTGGTGGATTGCTGTGTTTATTTAATCTCCTTAGGCAGATGATGGCACAAAGCCGGCAGACATTAAAATCCCTTCATCAGCAGAACATGCCGGCTGATATTTAGGTGAACGTTTCTGCGTTCGCACCGAGCAAATAATTATTACCACAGCCTTCTCGGCTTTGATCTCCGCGGATGATCGTATGCAAAACCATCTGAGAGTGAGACCAGTCGTTCGAGTGTTGGCGAAATAAACGATTTTGATTCTCTTATAGGACTCTCTCTCTTTTTCTCCCATTCATCCTGTCTTTCAGAATAAGTCAATTTATCTGTATTCTACCTTAGATGAGGTGAGGGAGAAAAAAAAGGGGAAACTTTTGAAGATTTGGCCAAGCCTCTCAGACATACAAAAAAAAGGAGAGGAAGAGAAAGAACAAGAGCTCGTTGCTAAAGAGCCATTTCATCAAATCCCACCTGCAAGTGTAAAATGTCTTCATTAGGGCCGGCACTACTAAAGAAAATACCAGCCCTTGCACAATGCCGAAGGTCTGCTTGTGACCTTTCCTTGGTTTTAATCATTGCAACTCTTGACAGCTTAATAAGTTGAAGGTGCTGGATTGCAGCCTAACTTAATAAGGCCTCACAGCCCGAGCCTTGGCCACCTATGATTGCTCCCATAAGTCTTTGCACATCTGGTGCCATGTCCTTGGGAGAGAAATATTTTCCATAACTTTGCTTCTGCTCTGAAGCCCTTCTGCCGGCCATGACTTTATTAACGGAGGAATGATACAGTGCGTCGTGTGACACTGTGGCAGGACCCATACGCTTGATGTCAGACATTCTTTGCGACCTGCCGCTGCCGGATAAAGACTTCAGCATTGCCTCCGACTCGAATATTCAACCTATTAAATATTCTGGTAATTTATAGGTGAACTTTGTAAATCATATTGTCATGTTTAATCTATCCTAGCTAGGTATATTGTTACACAGGATATATGCTCTCCTTATTCTGGAGTTTATTACTTTATAGATGAATTACACTCCTTTTATGATACACATAAGCTAGATAATGCTATAAGCAGTGAAGGCAAAGTTTTATAGAGGCTTTTCTTTTTTTTTTGCTTGCAGCCGTGGATACTTTCTGTCTGAAATGAGGATGTGTTTTCAAGCAGCATTTCCCAACTACCAGACTTTTAGTCATTCATAATAGAGCTTTACAAGTAGTACCTTCTTTTTTTTGCATCAATGAAATGTGTATCCTTGCATCAAAGAAAGATGCTTATTTTCACTGTGAATAAAATTTACATTTTACACTCATAGTATTTCTAGCGCTGGTAAAGTGTTTGATTATATGACGAGGATTTTTTTGTTTCTTCAATAGGTTGTGTAGTGAAATAACAAATTGCATGTTATACCATGTTGTCAATTTTAACATATCTGTTACACTTAGCAAACAAAAAGCATTTAATTATCATCTACTAGAATAAATACAAATAAATAAAAAGTATATACATCCATATTGTATTTTTTTATTACAATTTTTTGCACTCTGTTTCCTGGTGTTGCCATATATTACATTCTAGCATTCCTATTGCCCAAACAGTTTGGATAATTATATTTTGGATAAAACCACCTGCTTAGTAAATTAATGTAAGAGTAAAAAATTTTGCCTTCTAGATAAAAGTTCTGGTCCTCATGCAAAGCTTGAAAATTTGGTGTATGTTGGATTTATTTGTCTCCTTTTGTTCAAGACAAAAACAGTTTGAAAGAAAACAATCACAGTCATTCTGTTTTACTGAATATTAGCATGTGATATGCCTATATTGCCATAACACTAGCACTATGTGTATGTGAAATTAATTGATAACTTTCTTTTTTTCCCTGTGCTTTATTTTAATAAACAAGATTGAATGAAAGACTGAAGGTAAAATTATCTGGAATTGATACTACTCACCTTGCCAGTACACTGCTTGAAACATGATTGGATTGACAGGGGGACAGAAATAAATGGCAGTATCTGTAAGGTTGTTTTTTGTTTTGCTTTTTTATATACTGTAGTTTTGTGCATAGCTGTAGGCTGACATCTGACCCTATGTTTAGAGTTGAAGGCACATGAGGGATTTCAGCAACCACAGCCTGGATTTTCTGTCATCCTTGCCAGAGAGTCTTGCATCTTGGCAGAGGAGAGAAAAACAGAGGAGGGGCATGTAGAGTGAGGAAAAAAAAACATTAGGCCTGGTAGGGGGATCATCATTTCCCCCCTCATTTCCTCTGTGTGGAGGAGCTCTCACCTGAGAAAGACACAGACTGAGAGAGAATATAGTTTATGATACAATTTATTGCCATATGAGCAGAGAAAAACATCATCATTATGTTACCTTTCATCATATATGGCAGGGCTTGTCAACTCTTTCTGAACCAGGGGCCCATCTCTGACTCGCAGGCATCCTAGAGTCCAACATTGATAATATGAAATTAGCATATTATAATGATTTTTGAAGGATCATGTGATACTGGAGACTGAAGTTATGACTGCTCAGCTTTGCCATCACAGCAATAAATTACATTTCAAATTTAAAAAAATACAAAAGTTATTTTACATTTTAATAATATTTCACGATATCACTACATTTTCTGATCAAATAAATGCAGCCTTAGTGAGTATAATATACATTTTTCAAAAACATTAAAACAGGTATTTAGGTATTCCAAAAATAAATGTTTTAACCAAAAATTAAAACCTTTGTATTAGTGCAATAATTGATTGGCATCTAGGTTTATTTATTTAAAAGTGATCTCATCACATAACATCATGTGCACCTGTATTTGCTGTCAGCTCTGCTCACCTGTTATGTTAGTACCAGGTGCAAACAGGGTTTTAGAATATCATTTCTCTTTAAAAAAGTATAGGAATTTATCAAATTATAAAAGAGAAGGAGAACAAAGGATCTGTGCTTGCTGATGTGACCCGGACATCTTCAAAGGCTGGACCTAGAGGCTCTGTCTATCTGTCTGTTTCTCGTTCCTCCTTCCCTTCATAACCGCCCTATTGGTCTGTCTGTCTGTCTGATGTTCATTAGCTGCTTGACCCATTATAGTTATCTCTGTATGAGAGGTGTCTCTGTGTTTTATCCTCTACAAGAGTAATGAACCTGCCTCTTTTTTTTCGCACTACCTTTCCATTTGATCTCTATTAACATCACTGAGCACCTCAGTCGAGCTTTTTTCTCCACTATACAGCTGGAGATGTTTTAATGAGGGCTTCCATTTGCTCTCCACTCTTCCCTCTGCACCATTATAACATGTTCCTTTTCCAGTTACAAACAGGAGGTTATGAGGGACTCAAGGGGGGGTTCATTTTTTTCTTTTCAGGCAATTTATTTATTTATTTATTTTTGTGTAATAAATAATATATTATCAGTGTTTCATCAGAGACACTGATAAGATATGTAAATTAAACATAATTTATTTCTGGTCAGTGTCTTCCCTGAAAATCCAGTTTTTTTATCCACATGCTGTAACATCAAGACCTTATATTTCAGTCCTAGAAATATCTGAACACTTTTTTAACATCATTTTTAATTAATGACACATTTCTGCATACCAGTGTGATGTCCGAGCAGTCCAGTTTTTGCAGCCATTAACAAATTCCATAAATTCTGCTCCCATTATAAATTCCTTAAGATTAAATTCCATAAGAGGTAAAATTCCATCGCCATTATAAACATCCCCCCCCCCCCCTCTCTCTCTCTCTCTCTCTCTATCTCTCTCTCTATCTATCTCTCTCTATCTCTCTCTGCTTACTCTCTGTTGAGGAACAAATTAAAATTGAAACTGTGAGGCTAGGTGCCGGTCCTTGCCTCTAGGGCTTTTTACATCACTGCTGACAGAGGCCTCTGTGAATCATGGGAAATGTTTCATCAGTCACAAAGCATGATGGGGTGAACTGAAAGCCACATTAAACTTTCCAGTTACTCCTTCAATGCCTCACTTTTATTGTTCTGCCCTCATTCACTGAAATCCATCACAATACTTATCTGAGCAAATGTTTCTTTCCATATGAGAATATCTTGCCTTGTTCTGACTATGACAACAAATCACTACATATTTGGTGCCTCTAAATATTAGTTTAAAAAAAGAAGAATATAAACTACTTTATAATTTCACAGACTGTGAATCTGCACATTTGCCATATATTGTACATTTTCATAATAAGCTATGTGTTGATATCACAGAAAACTGTCGTAGACATGGCTGTATTTTTGCTGATGTGAGAAAAAAATACACATTGTGAGCATTTAATGTAAGCACATACTGTAAAACTAAACTGTCACATTCAAATGCCAGCAAAAATGACACATTTTCTCCAACGTGGTTCATTTTTTTAGTCCATCAGAAACTCTCCCTCATTCTGCGTAGAGCTTATTAAACTGTCCTATTCCTCTCAGCATGTAAAGAAGATTCTAGATCCTGTGTAAATACATGTCTTCACTTCACTCATGATCCATCCATTCACATTCATTAGACTCTATCTCCACCCCATGAAGTGCTCTGAGCTTGTACAAATACTCTATTTGCAGGCGTTCTCAGTGGGATGATAGGTAAGCGAGCACGTCTGTGGCCATCTGAAGAGTTTGGAATTGATTCATTTGGATTTGGCCGTGGAACTGATTGGTTTATAGGTTTGGGGGACTGGGTTTGGATTGGCGCTTATGGTCAGAACTATAAACCGTTACTGGTGCATGTATGACAAGGGTTTCCATTAGGCTTACGTGTTTATGGGGCCTTCATCGCCTATGCAGACATCAAGGCAGACATCCATGCGATCTGGTTAAATGACTAAATGCTTCTATTCCCCCTTTTTTAGAAATGACTAAGAGTAAACTCCCATAATGCACTGCTTCTATGTGGGTATGCTGTGTACACAAATCATATCAATGTGATGTTTATGTAGAATTTTAAAAAGTATAACTCCTAGAACTTTCTCTTCAACTATTTGGCCTGTGTTGTCTTAGTCACATAATAGCATAAAGGCCAAGTATCGATGGCGTTTCACAGAATGACACTGTAAACATTCCCATCCGACTCGTTCTGGTTTGGCATGAGTCTACCCTCAGTTCAAGAATATGGCTGATGCAGTCATTCAAGCTAAACAGCCCTTGATCACACTATCAGGAAGCTTGTTATGAAATCAGCAATGACCATTATATTTGGTATCAATCTGAATTTCTCTCAGCTCAGAAAGGAGAGTACGTGGGCCGGGGTCAACCAAGGGACAAGAGGAGAGAGAACAAGAGAGAGAGGGGAGGCCAGAGCAGGAGATTAGGAGGAAAATAAATGTATAATGGACAAGAACTGTATTAATAGGAATATGGTCTCATAGATTTCAATACATCATCTACACAAATAGGGGAGATACCAAATTTGAGAAGGCAAAAGCGGGAGGGGGGGGGGGGTGCTGGGGGGTCATATTAATGGTTATTTTTTTCAGGACTGTGGGACATTTGGGTTGAATGTGATTGCTGTGAATAACAAGGCTGAATGTGCGGGGATAGGATGGGAGGGGGCCTAAAATAGTCACAGAAAAGTAATAGTTATGAAGTAAATTTAATACTCATCTGGAAGATATGTGAACTTATTTTGTTCTTTTAAATGCCACAGCAACTATATTACTAAGAGTGTTCTTCCATAATTACTAAAGATATTAGGGATCAGGAAATTGAAAATATTAGTGCTTTGGCTTCTTTTCGTTGGTGGAGGAAAATACAAATTAATTACTTGGCCAAATTTTGTTTGGTGTAATTTATGGAACTGTTGAGTGTGAGTGCTGCAGGAAAATAACCTACACCTAATATAATAAATTATACATTTTGTAATTAATTATTACATTTACTAGCAATTTTTTGAAGTAAATCCTACATTTTTAGCCTTAAATTGGTATAATGCATAGTATTTGTCTTGTTGCAATATTAAATTAACATTAGAAATAAAAAGTATTTTAATGTTTACAGATTCATATAATGTAAATGTCTGACTGTATCCTATATTGGCACTGGCACTATTTCTCATATGTTCGTCTCACATTGTGCCTAGCCCTCACCCATGGTAAAATCACTGTGACACACAGCCTCTTGTGGCCTATTGCTTTACTGTTTTATGCAGTATGACAGAACAGCTTGCATGTCAGTCATTTTAATATGGCAGCATGATAATGGCAGCTTCTACTGCAAAACTATTGTTTAACAGTGCCCGTGTTAATAGGGTGCAATTGATATGAGTAATATTTACAATATCACCCTTAGCAACGGCACTTGTAAACACTGAATTATACAGTCTCTTTAAACAGCACAAGTGATGTTCATATTCCCCCCCATTTATTGTCTGCATAAAGGGAATCGTTTTGTTTTGCAACACACTGTCTTATAAACAACGCTTTTCTGCTGCCAATGAAAAGCAGTCATCCTGAGAGAGAGACGATAAAGGCGCTGCCACCCTTATTAGATGGAGCCGCCTTTTGGGTTGTCAAGAAACACAGCAGCTAACCTCCTTAGAATGCATTAGCCGGACCTTTGTAAATCTTATTTCTATTACTCTGAGCATGCTTTAAGATAGCAATATTGCCGTCAAATATGGAGATAGCTGTTTCATGTGGAGCTGTTTTTGCTTCATTAAGCATACATGGTTTTTCAGCTCAGGGGACAAGAGCCATTATGACATGACATAGTGCATCCACAACATAATCAAAAGCTCACTTCTGCACTGTTTCAATTACTTCCCACTTTATTTTGCAAGGTAAATCCTTCTCTTTCCGGTGCTATATGCTCTTTTATGCTTTAGGCCAGGTGCCTTTTTGCTGCACTTTGCAGAGTGCATGGCGTGCCATCAATTACTTGGATGTAAGGGGTGGTATCGTAAACTCATCCCTTTTGTTGAGTCTGCCACAGAGGTGTTGGAAAACACACAGATATTTAAATCAATCTTTTGTAACGTGGGTTTATTTTGAGGGACAATGCCTCTGTAAGGAACAAGGGAAGAGCACAAGCTGTAAGCGCTGATCTGCTTGATTGTCTTTATTTCACTGGCCTCCTGGTGGCTTCAAACAGCTGCCTTTCAAGAAATCTAAACTCTTTAAACTAAACTAAAGACCTAATGAACGTTTCACTTGTCTGTTAGCTTCAGCTGTATTTATTACAGTAGCTTTAAAGCTAATACATATGCTAGTATACTCAAATGTTGACTGAATAAACCTTCATAATGTGCAGTCTCTGTAAATGAGATGGATGTGATGTAAATAAAGTCCTTTGACATTTTGTTTAAAACAATGTCCTGGCTAAATGTCCTGTCTCAATAGGAAATATGTCAAAACAGAAATGAAGACATGAACAACTTGAGGTTGTTTAAGGAATACTTGAACTAAAAATGAAAATTAGAGATGAAATTATTAGAAGAGATTATTGTATTAGGATAGATATTTTGAGGAACTGTTTTTATACATTTATATAACTGTTTATTCCATACACTTAAAGCAGCAATATGGAGCGAGTACATAGATTTAAATCTAAATAAATAAATCTTGAAGTTTGCCCTTAGAAGTTTGCTGAGGGCTCTGGTCCTCTGGATGAGAACCACTGAATTAAAGTCAGTGAGGTCCAAAACAACTTTGGACCTCAATGACTTTCATTATATAGAGACATCAAAAACATATTTTGAGTTTCATAATTTTATCTTGATGTTGTTCAGTTTTGGAATGATGTACGTTCGATTACAAAATTGTAATTTTGGGTTGGATTACCCCTTTAAGCAATTATTAGAGAATCAGTCACAGTTTGCACTATGCCGTTTACAGCTATCCCTCAGTCAGCCAAAGCCTGATATTCTACTGCAGCCGAAACTTGAAATGGACATTAGATAGAAGAAATTATATTAATTCTTCACCCTCGTGCCTCCCTTGCTTCCCTAAAGCATATGCTTCATGCGTGAGCCTTGTGATTTGGAGACTATCCAAACAGACTGTGCTGTTAGGTGTCGTTTTCAATGTTTGCGGTGAGACAGATATGTGGCTAAATCTCTAATAACAGAAGAAATCAATGCCGACTGATAGACATGTAGGACTGTATCTGACATAAGTGCTTGCAGGAAGTGTTTTTTTTCACAGCAATATAGTACAGAGAACCTCAACAAGGCTCGTGTTCACTGAAGTCTGGCTGTGCCTCAGCGCTATAAGGGATAACAGTCTACAGCACTTTTGATGAATTTTGACACTTACGCAGCCACAGAGCGGAACATAGTAGATTTCTATAGAACATACTGTATGTGTTTGCCAATATTTACCTGGCAATAAAATCATAAGTGAGGTTAGCAAAATTGTGTACTCAAAGATTTTGTTGTCACAGTCACACTCAGGCATTTATTCCAGAACCTGTAGTCACGTGATATACAGACTATATTTTATTGTCATTGTATTCACAATAGGAAAATGGCGCTATTAGTCCCTTTGTTCCTTAACCTCTGAAAAAGCTTGCTTGTTAGCCAGCACTGTTTGTTTTCTTTCATCTGTCTCTTTCCCCTCTCTTTTTTATTCTTGTGTTAAGCCCAGCTTAGAAGTTGTGTGATGAATGAGTGGAAGTTGAATCATTATTAAAGGTGGGAGATGATTAATAACGACCATGTGTGTTTTCCTCTGTAGTGTAAATAAAATATATCATTCACGGAATACATGGGACAGCTAGGAGAATGATTTATGGTGTGTTAAAATGCACAGAGAGCCAAAGGCTGAAGCCCTTTTCACACAGCACTCTACCCATGGCCTAGTGGCTTAGGCTTCCTTTCTCTTTCTGTGTATGTCTTTCTCCACATTTATGTGTCTGTCTCATTTTTGTGCCAAAGACAAACGAGCTTCCCTTGAAAAGTCGCTTTACACTGTAAATCAAAACATTACTTCACTAACATTGGTATCCAAATGATAATTAGGAAATGACAAAAGCGATATAATGTCACAATTCAGCAAAGCTAATGCAGTAGCTCAGTCCAGTGGTGGAAAAGTGCCACCCCAGAGAATCCTTTTTTGTATCCCTGAAATATTGTTTTGTGCATATTATATATGAACATTTTAAATGGTCATTGGTCAAAATAAACATTATTGTTCCAAATGGCTCCAATTTAGAAGTTACCAGCAATCCTGAAAACAGTACGGCTATGTTTAACTAGAGGTGTTCTTCCAGGGACAGGATTGGAAACCCTTGTAATATGTTTTTCAGTGAGCTAAACTAACCGGTTAGCCAGTTGGCTTCCCTTGTAAAATAGAAGTGTGTTTAATTGTTGAATGAGCACTTTCAGAGAGGCTATCATTATAAGCTAACTCTGACAGCATAAGATCCCAACCTTCGTGCAAATCACTCTCCAAAGCCACGCCTCTTCCTAAACATATATAATAACACCATCCATTCACGCTCAGTCTGCAATAGCGTAATGGAACGCACTGATGATGTATCTTGACTGTGCAAACAGGGTGCGTGGAGGTATGCAAATACATACACTGACAGGCAGGTAAAACAGCCTATCACAGCCCTCGGACCAAGGGATATGATTGGATGAACATGTTATGGTCCTATGCCTTCCACAGATGATGCTAATACATATGAATATATTTAGACCACTTAACATAGTGATTGCTATCTGGATGTGAAGAGACTTTCAACCAGCATAACAAAAAAGTGTTTTTGAATCAAATTACCTATAGCCTGCTTTCAATGAAATAAAAGGCAACTTAAGTGTAGTAAGGTATTGTAAAGACTGGTCAAAGGCAGGGGATCCAAGTGCAGTAATATATATTTATTGGACAGAGGCAGAATCACACAGGCAATGGTCAGAGGGCATAACAGGAATATCGGAGGCAGAGCAGAGACGTAAACAATACCAGGCAGGGGTCGAGGTCACAGGCACAGGTTCAGAAGTCCAAGGTCAGGCAGTCCGGGGTCACACACAGAGATAACAGATACGGGGAAGAACGCTCAGAAATGTAGCCAGGGCAAAACAAGACTTCGCAGTGAGTGAGTGTTTGTGTGCTGCTTTTATGTGAGTGAGTGAATGAATGAGGTGCGGTGAGGCAATTAGGGTTGATGAGTGAATGGTGACAGCTGTGTGATTGGTGTAATGGTGGACGGGAGAGTGTGAGTGCAGTGCATGATGGGAGATGTAGTCCATGGGTGATGTGCAGTAGAGTGAGTGGTAACCAGATTCATGACAGAGCCCCCCCCCAAAGAGCGGCTTCCAGACGCTTACACAAAGCATACTCCAGGAGGGTGGTGGAGCGGAGGTGGAACCGGGGGAGGGAATGGAGGGCCAGGTCCATGTGGGGCCAATGAGGCAGGAGCCCACCAGGGCGGGGCGGAGGAGACAGCAGAGACGTGAGGTGACTCTGGCAGGTCGGCGGAGACGTGAGGTGACTCTGGCAGGTCGGCGGAGACGTGAGGTGACTCTGGCAGGTCGGCGGAGACGTGAGGTGACTCTGGCAGGTCGGCGGAGACGTGAGGTGACTCTGGCAGGTCGGCGGAGACGTGAGGTGACTCTGGCAGGTCGGCGGAGACGTGAGGTGACTCTGGCAGGTCGGCGGAGACGTGAGGTGACTCTGGCAGGTCGGCGGAGACGTGAGGTGACTCTGGCAGGTCGGCGGAGACGTGAGGTGACTCTGGCAGGTCGGCGGAGACGTGAGGTGACTCTGGCAGGTCGGCGGAGACGTGAGGTGACTCTGGCAGGTCGGCGGAGACGTGAGGTGACTCTGGCAGGTCGGCGGAGACGTGAGGTGACTCTGGCAGGTCGGCGGAGACGTGAGGTGACTCTGGCAGGTCGGCGGAGACGTGAGGTGACTCTGGCAGGTCGGCGGAGACGTGAGGTGACTCTGGCAGGTCGGCGGAGACGTGAGGTGACTCTGGCAGGTCGGCGGAGACGTGGGGTGACTCTGGCAGGTCGGCGGAGACGTGGGGTGACTCTGGCAGGTCGGCGGAGACGTGGGGTGACTCTGGCAGGTCGACGGAGACGTGGGGTGACTCTGGCAGGTCGACGGAGACGTGGGGCGACTCTGGCAGGTCGACGGAGACGTGGGGTGACTCTGGCAGGTCGACGGAGACGTGGGGTGACTCTGGCAGGTCGACGGAGACGTGGGGTGACTCTGGCAGGTCGACGGAGACGTGGGGTGACTCTGGCAGGTCAGGCGCCCACCAGGGCGGAGCAGATGAGACAGACGCCCACCAGGGCGGAGCAGACATGACAGGCGCCCTCCAGGGCGGAGCAGACGAGACAGACGCCCACCAGGGCGGAGCAGACGTGACAGACGCCCTCCAGGGAGGAACAGACGAGACAGACGCCCACCAGGGCGGAGCAGACGAGACAGGCGCCCTCCAGGGCGGAGCAGAGATCCCTGGCCGAGACTGGGACCTAGAGGAAACGGAGACACAAGAGGCAGAGAGAGCACATTGGCTCTAGAACACCCACAGTGAAGGAAGAGCCAGCACACGATAAAGCATAGTTCAAAAGGCCCCTCAAACTCCCATGATACACTCTTCCAGAAAACAAAGATTTGTTAAACCTGGCCTTGACCTGACTAGTGAGTCCGAAATAAAACAAGTCCTTGAACAGATACTCATCGTACAACGGTACCTGGTAAGACAGCTCACAAAACTGGTGAACATACTCTTCCATAGTCAGGCCTCCCTGGCGAAGATGTAGGAGTAGGCTTATGCTGTCCATAGTTGAGCTGGGTAGGTGAGATGATGCTGCTGGATCTGAGGTGGCGAAGTCTTCTGTAAAGACTGGTCAAAGGCAGGGGATCCAAGTGCAGTAATATATATTTATTGGACAGAGGCAGAATCACACAGGCAATGGTCAGAGGGCATAACAGGAATATCGGAGGCAGAGCAGAGACGTAAACAATACCAGGCAGGGGTCGAGGTCACAGGCACAGGTTCAGAAGTCCAAGGTCAGGCAGTCCGGGGTCACACACAGAGATAACAGATACGGGGAAGAACGCTCAGAAATGTAGCCAGGGCAAAACAAGACTTCGCAGTGAGTGAGTGTTTGTGTGCTGCTTTTATGTGAGTGAGTGAATGAGGTGCAGGTGTGGTGAGGCAATTAGGGTTGATGAGTGAATGGTGACAGCTGTGTGATTGGTGTAATGGTGGACGGGAGAGTGTGAGTGCAGTGCATGATGGGAGATGTAGTCCATGGGTGATGTGCAGTAGAGTGAGTGGTAACCAGATTCATGACAGGTATAAGGTATGGTGTACTCTCTTCATTTCTTAACCCACTTAAGTAGACTACTTAAAAACAAATCTATTTTTAATAGTAAATTAATTACGTTTGAATAATCATGTCATGCTTTAAAGAATTACATGCGTTGACTAACACACTGAAGCACATGCTACATAATGTGTTATTTGATATTTTATTTAAAGTTAATACAATTTTTACGAATTTGCAACTGAAATATGCAGTCACCAATATGCAGTTTCAAATATATATAAATATATGACACAATTAACAATAGAAATGGCATTAATGTATGTTTTAATTTATTATAAATGCTTTCAATACATTCAGCAGCACACTCCTGCAATTTTTAAAGACCAGACATACACTGTAAAACCCAGTGAGTAGAGATAACCTCATTTCAATTGAGGGAACGGATTGTCTCAATTCTTTCAAGTTTAGAAACCCGTAGTTATGAGTACTGTACAGTTCTTTCATTTGAGTTCCCTAAAATAATATTTCCTGAAATGCACCATGAAACTTAACTGTAATGATTAAAACTACTAGCTAGCTAACAGCAACTAGCTACTTAGCAGACTAAAGCATAAATGTACTAATAAAATCCAACATGATCTCATGATAATTTGTATGTATTTTACGTAGAATGTGGTTCTATAAAACTATGTACATTTACTTACGTCTTTACAGACACTAAAACGTACAATACTGACATATTTTCAGCATCTAAACGTACAAATACTTACATATTTTCAGCATTTATATGTACAAAACTGACATACTGACTATTTCCAAAAACAAATCCTTTATGAATATTGAAATCATGGCATTAATTTTATTAGTTGTTTTTAGTTGTCAAATCAATTACCTTGTTTTCAGTTGCATCATTAAATTGTATAACATTACAAATTTTGTTGTGTTTCTCGTTTCCAATAATAGGCCTACATGATGTTGAACAAGACTTTAATTTAAACTGTAAAATAAATAACATTTGAAATCGTTTAACCTTTACTTTTCATTGAATGTTTACTTTTGCCATGGGCCACAAAAAGCGTTTTCTCCAACATACTATGACTGACAATAGAACTATAAAAAAACACCAAAACCACAACATAATTACTAAATGAATACATTTTATTTGTGCAATGTAATCCAGATCTTCAGAATCCATACAACTGCAAGGAACAGATCCAAATCCAAGCCTTCATTTGGTGATCTTCATCTCCGTCCTGAACAGCGAGTCCAATGACTGGGCAAAGCCCGCGCTGACTGAAGCACTCGTTACGAATTCAAATGTTGCCGCTCCAAACAACAGGTTTACGGGAGGATAATCGAACGCTCAGTGGCTCTCGTCTGCATTTGTCATAGATTGCGACATGCCGTGTTTCTGGTGAGGTGTGTGTTTGAATCATAGACACATGACTGTTTGAATGATGCGAGTAGTGATGGAAAGTTCAGATAATTTTACCGACTCTGACCTTTGAGTCTCATTCAGCAAAATGAACAAATATTTTTTTTCGAATTATTTCGTTCTTTTTAGCAAAACATAATTAAAATATTCTTGTTTTGTTTACTGTGTTGAGACTCGCTGAAATTGTGTTTGGTCTCGTACTCACATCTCTTGTCAGTGTCTGCGCTTGCTTGGCCATTTGTTGTGATAAACAGGAAAGTGTATTCAAATGAATTCAAATAGTGATTTAGCACTCACAGCAGCCATCGTGTGAAGCCCTCCTCGTGAGAAGACCGAAGAGTGTAAAGACCATCAACTCTACCATGAGACTCCACCGGGCAGGGACACCGGCATAGGATATAAATATCGCTTTTTATTTATCCTCTTTCCTACTACTGGTTTCGTTTCTGTTTTAGTTTTTATAACCAATTCTTACTATGTACAAAAGAAGTATACTTAGGCCTTTAGTGTTATGTTAGAATCATTTTTATACTCATACCTTTTCTTGATTTAATATTTTGACTTGTTTTTACTTTATTTTTGTTTTTACTTTTTTGTTTTAATTTAAATGTTTAGTTTTGTTTAGTAATGTTGTTGTATGCATTTGTCATTTTTATTTAATTTCTTTATCTTAAATGTGTATATAAAATATTAATTATTTTAACTTTTATTTTTTGTTACTTTTTCTTATTTGTAAGTTGCTTTGGATAAAAGCGACTGCTAAATTACTAAAAGTATAGTAAAGTAAAATGTTACATGTTACTTCCCTACTACTAACACATCTACTACTTAGCAAACGTTGATCACACTACAAACAACACAAAACTATAAGAAACAGAAAAAAATATATTCATTGTTTACCTGGGTCTTTAGTCTATGATTAGCTCACCGCACCTCTTATCTACCATGTCTTCGGGGTTGAGTCATTCGCTCATCACCTGATAGCCCCATACGTGTAACCTATGCAGTATGAGCTGGAAAGAGAATTGATTAGTTCATCTCTTGAGTCTTCGGGATTGAGTCGTTCGTTCGTCATGTGACAGCCCCGTAAACGAAACTTAAACCTATGCAGTATGAGCCGGAGAGAGAATCGATTCATTCACCTTTCGAGTCTTTCGTTCTTTTGTCACGTGATGTGACCGCATTGGATAGAGAAATTAGTTAATTTGCTAGCTTCCTTGCAAATGGGTGTATAATTATTATTATTATCATTATTTACTCTTACAGTTACGTGATGCATGTCTGGTCTCCAATTGTAGCTTTTTAGTTCTTGCAGTTTATGAATGTGTGAATTTCTGTCATGATGGTTCTTTCCCAGAACACTGAATGTGGTAACAAAGGTAATAAACTAATGAGGGGTTGTTATTATTATTATTATTATTATTAAGTCTTTTTCCCTCTGTGTAATGACTGGTCTGAGGCGAGTGGATCCACTTGCAGTAAGATTTATTAGACAGAGGCAGACTCAAACAGGCAATGGTCAGCGGGCAACAACAGGAATATCAGAGGCAGAGCAGAGACGTAAACAATACCAGGCAGAAGTTGGGGTCACAGGCACAGGTTCAGAGTTCCAAGGTCGGGCAGTCCGGGGTCAAACACAGAGATAACAGGAGGAATAACGCTCAGAAATGTCAGCCGGGGCAAGAACAAGACTTCGCGGTGAGTGCATGTAAGAGTGCTGCTTAAATGTGTGTGTGTGAATGAGGTGCAGGTGTGGTGAGACAATCAAGGCTAATGAGTGATTGGTGACAGCTGTGTGATTGGTGTAATGGTGGATGGGAATGTGTGAGTGCAGTGAATGATGGGAGATGCAGTCCATAGGTGATGTGCAGCTGTAGTGTGGTGCAAGAGATGTAGTGAGTGGCAACCAGATTCATGACACTCTGACTGCATCGGTTTAGCTTATGGGGCTGTCACGTGATGAACGAATGACTCAAACCCGAAGACTCGAAATGTGAACTAATCAATTCTCTTTCCGGCTCATACTGCATTAGTCACATGTTGAGCGAACAACTCGGAAAAACCCGAAGACTTGAAACAGGTGAACTAATTCCAGTACAGTACCAATAGGGTGGTGCGCATGTGCGACTGAACGAATCACTCCTCGAAATGACTCGTCCTTCCCAGTTAGACCCACGCGCGCACCTTCATGAGTTCACTAGAGAGAGGATCAGGACAATAATCTGGATAATATTTTCAGCGATTAACAACATAAATTCTGCTCTGCACCTCACACAAACCTGCTGTATTTCGGCAGAGAGGCTACAACGCATCATCACTTGGATTACTTTTGGTACTGCTTTTGACATTTTTTGCATTAAATAAATTATTGTAATTGCATGTAGAGAAATAGCCATGTTTAGATTTAGATGTAGGAATGGGAGTAGCGACTATAAAACAAATGTTTAATGCTATATTGTTACTAAAATGGTTAGTTCTGCTAAGTCTTTTCTCTTTAGCACAATGGTAACCACCAAAAACTAAGACATAACAGAAATCCTTTTAAATAACACAAAATAGTTGTACAGTGTATATTTTTTTATAATGTAAACATTACAAGCAGCATCCACGGTTTTCAAATCACTGATTTTATACAGTGCGCCCCTTTGTGGTTTATCATTGAACTGTAGGCTGTCTAACCAATGTTGACAGTCCCAAGGGGTCAAAGCACACCTCCTAAAAAGGACAATTTGTCTCTTCACTCTCTCTCTCTAGTGCCTGAATAAGATACATTGTGTGTGCCAATTCACTTAGCAGCATGTCTCACTTCCATGGCCAAGATATTGATTCAATTCTGTGGTCTTCTAATTCTTCAACATCAGACCTCAACACATCCCAAGTGTTTATAAATGGTACATATAGTACTAGAAAACTACTTGAAATGTTTGCGCTGGTTTATTTGTTTTTAATCTGGGGAATATGCTAGCGTGATGTGGTGTTGAGTTGATATCAGAGCTCTGTTTAGAGTATATGTCTACAGCCTTGGCCTTAAGACTTCAGAATACATTTTACAAATCAGCAAGGTTCTGTTTAAACCTTCAAGCTACATCTCATGGTCTGACCCTCAGATTTTTTCCCTCTGCCAACAAAAGTCATTAATCACAAATTCTGATGTCTTTATTTTACTGCAGAACTGAGAGAATACCAATGCTTGTTTGTGTTGCCTAGATCTGAGGAAAACTCAGTGTCACTGTCTTAGTTGAAAACTTTTTCCAAACATTTTCCCATGCAGTACCGCTTTCAGCAATGTCTTTTACCCAGTGGTCGAAGAGTGTTTAGGTTCATTGGAAAGATTTAATGTAGAATTCTTAGTGTGTTTGTTTTAACGTGGTGGATTTTATTGAAGACCCCATGCCCCCTCAATGTCTGTCGTCATACTATCCATGTTGTATTTGTATTATTTTCTATTTCGTTATTATTATTTTTTTGGTATTGTTAAAAAAAGTGGCATTTGATTCGAAAATGCAATATTGCATGTGTGCACAAATGAACTGAGCAATAGCTAATGATAGGCTAGCAATTAAATAACTATCTGTACTGTAACTGTAATGACTTATTTTCCCTCTCATTTGTATATTTCCAATCCACTCTGTTTCACATTCCTCTCTCCTTCTCATGATAGTTGCTTTTTTTGTTGTTCACTAGGGGCTTGCCCTGGTTTCAGGAGCGAGGTTCTGGCGCAAACAGGAGAGTGGCCTGTTTGCCGAGCTGCGTAGCCCCACCACAGCCGCGGTGACACACTTAGTCTCTGTTGCATTTCAGCCATTCCTGCTCCCCCTGACAAGTTCACAAATCAGTATTTCACCTCAGGACTGCAGCTCTGGGATCATAAACCTGTAAACCAGACTGCAATCGTTCCACTTTCTCTTTAGCCATCTTCCACAAGTACGTCCGTCGGGAGGAAACCTGAACTAGATCTGAATGAAAACGCTGGCCCCTTGCTGAGAGCAGCTTTTGGAAACCTGTGGACTTCACATCCTTTGTTTGTGTTGCTTGAGGAGTGGACCGCCTTACCTGGGCTGTTAAGTTCAGTCTTACAAAATCTTTAAAACGCATAAGTGAGCATAAGGAGCTTATCCTAGAGAAGGCAATTCAAGCTATTACCCCTCCTATTGAAATGACAAATTATAAATGTAAAACAGTCTGTCTTGGCATCAGCGCTGGAAAAGCTGCTTTGCAAGTGAGTTAATCATAAGTAGAAAATACCACATTACAGCAAGTAGTCTTTTATGCCGAGTTCTTTAGCCCAGGATGCATCGCGTCATGTGAGCAATAAGCACTATATATAGTTGCGAGTTTACTGAAGTAGCTGTTTTTTTTTGTGCATTCAATAACTGAGTGCACTTAGACAGCTTTGCATGTCATTCATCTGTTTACGTTTATGTCTGTTAGTTTAAATGCAGTGAAACTCAACATGTGGAACATTTCAGAAAATAAATCAGCTAAACAAACAAAAAAACTTAAAAAGATAATAAAAATGAGGGCTGTTCTTAGCATATGCAAGAGCATTGCATATTTTAAGTCAATTTATGTGCACGATGTGCCACTGAATTAAGCACATTTATTAATTTGGTAAATATCTACAGTAACTGTCATGGTTCAAAAAGAGATTACACCTCTAATGTTTCACATTTACATAGAGTAGGAGTAAGTCATATCAATATTTATATGGTGATTTGCATAGATTAAGTAATTATGCGCACAATTAATAATGCTTTATGGCAATAAAATTGCCTAATTTTGCTGCTAAAAGTATTAGAATTAAGCAGATATTTTTTTTCAATATATATTTAGCTAGCAGTATGTTATTTGAATTGGGCTTATGTAGCGTTTTTTGTATAATTTATTTTACCAAGCAGCTAATAACATGCACTAATTCACAAGAACAGCTTGGTATAATACAAAGTGATAATTCAACTATTCTAATTCCAAATAATGCACTATAATATTCCCATACTAGAGCGATTTTTTTCATATAATCCTGATAAGGACTTAAAATTACTCTGCCTCTGAAATGACATGCACTATAGTTAGGTTTATCTTCATGTTTACACTTAGTTGAACCCCCTAGTGTCAGAAAAGTAGAGGAATCTTTGTTTAGACCACCGAGCACAAAGGAACCAGAGCACCCGGGAGCTGTAGAGGTGGGCCAGCCATTGGCTGTTGCATGACAGCCTGGGAAAGTTAGAGGTGCCATCTGGTGAGAGGGGGCCAAAGGATAGCAAAGGTGACCTTTGACCCAGATTCCGCTTTTAGCAAACATCTCCATGCGGATTTATGGGCTGTTAAGGAACAATAACGGTTGCGCTGGGCTGCAGGCAAGCAAGCCTTACATCTTCAGGTGATGGGGCGAATTATTTGACAAGCATGAATTCATGAGGGGGTCGAGAAAGGAAAATGAAAATGACCGTGCTAGTTAATTATGGAGGTGATTTCACATTTGCTCTCATTTAAGAAAGCACTTTAGGGTTTATTTTGAAATATGGCAATAGCTCTGTGTGTTATTTGCGATTTATGTTTATATGCGAACAAGAGCAAATGTGAAGACACAAGTTTACAAGAGGGGCAATAGTTCAGCCTGGTTTTCTTTTGGATGGAACTAAGAGACCTGAGACCTGAACTTATATTATATCTTACACAAGTAATATGGAATGCAAATATTTTTTTTTCATAAAATCACTAATATTGAGTTAAGTAAACGAGGAAAAATGTATGGGCATCAACAATGAAAAGGACTGAACATCCCCTGCAGTCAGTGATCATGCACCCTTCATTACTTAATAGCTGTAGGCCACTTATACAGACCTTTACACTTCTCTTTCTCCTCTCCTTCTTCATATTCTTTTTCCCTCCTTTTTCATTTTAAGAGGGGGGATGGGTGAGTCTATAAGGGGATTTGGCCTTGAATAGACTTTTGTTTTGCCCTTTCTGTTGCCTCCTGACTGTGTCAATTACAGGGTGCCCCTTCGTGAAGGCCCTGGCTCTTCTAATACAGGACCCTGACCAGCTAGTTAACATTCACAGGCAAACATGGGAAAGCGGCACTGAAGCAAACACCAACGCCTTAGAGATCCGCCATGTCAAGGAAGGTCATACGAGTCACGCTAACCAGATGAGCATTATTTGACACTTCGCAGAATCATCGTTATTCTTGCCCGGTTTAATAAACGCCAAGAGAATGTTGAAATGTGTAAAAACTCTCCCAAAACATTAGCATCGGTTTTAGCACCCAGACCACGTATTACTTTGTCCTGCCATGATAAATACATGGCCTCTGGGCTCTGCTCAGAGAACATCGCTGGAACGTATAATGAACCGTCCGGCAGTTCCAATACCTTATACGATGCGGTGACATCACACATGCAAATGGCTCTGACCAGGGTGGCATCCCGCAGTGGGAGTTGAAGAATGACAGCCATGCTTTCGGTGCGATCTGTAATTCTTGCTATGCACGTGATCTTGAAAAACAGAAAATAGACTCTGCCGTCACATAATAATGCTGTGTTTTCTCATACGTCTCAATCCACTCAATGGTCAATGGCCTCTTTGTTCTTTTCTCTTTTTTTCCCTTTGACTGTCTTTAAAACCATCAGGGTCTGTCACATTCCTGGTCCCCATAAAGGGAAGATATGCATTCCGCACCCTGAGAAATACTTGGCCAAGAATTCCAAGGACTTCGGCTGCATCATCGCAATAGTAACTATGCCGGCAAGACGTCACTGCCGTAATGATCTTGAGCCGAGTGAATAAAGAAAGCACTGCATGTGCATGCATGTTTGAATTTTGCCATTATTGGTGAAGAGCGATTAAATCTGAATTGTTTTGCGCTGGTATTTCTTAACAAGTAGATTCTGTGGGGTCTGTAAAATGGCTTTTCTTCGTGTATTGGTCACGTCCCCTGCATACGCGCATTCTTAGAGAGACATCAGCTCTTGTAATTCTCATCTGAGCTTCATCTTATGACCATTTACTGCAGATTCAGATATTTTTCTGTTTGAAAAAGATGAGTAAAATAACTGTTCTCCACTGATGTGAAGGTGTTTGTATCAATGTATTGTGATATCCCTACTGCTCCATCTGTAATTAGGTCAAAATGGCCTTTCCTTGTATCTGTCCAGCGGGTGTGAATGAAACCACTTCACCCCCTTTTTCACTTTCACCGCTCAACCCCTCTGAGAGGAATAGCAGGAGGAAAGAGCTCAGAAAAGCAATATTGTCCTGTAGGGCTCTGACACTCATGAAATTAATCTATTATCTACTTGTGCAGCTGCCATGTACTGATACAAGGTGGCTGACAAGTCCTCTCCCGCCATTGTAGTGCCGTGACATTTGGCCATTCAGTTCAGCGTGCTGACATGGGCAAGAACTGCGACTCACTAAATTAATGTAACGAACAGCGAGATGAGAGCAAAGGAGCATTTGGAGGCCAAGCGGGACAGTAGGATAAATTTCTGCTTTCTATTTAAAGGGCTGACCTCAGCACCTTGCTGCAAAAGCTGGCTGTATTACAGGAGAAGGTTAAAAACACCTCTAGTTGGTCCAGACTACGGCTTTTGATACTGGCCGCCAGGCCCGGATTGGCTAATCGGGAGCACCAGGAGTATTCCCGGTGGGCCGGTCTGTTTTTTTTGGCCGAGAAGGCCGGAGTTGTCATGCCACTGGGTTGAAATATGGATGTTGTCCCTAGACTGCCTGCATAGCAGCCTCACTCGTTATTTGTTATTTTCTAGCAGCCCATATTATTATTTTAACCAGACCATATCAATAAAAAAATAGCAATTGATAATTAATAATTATTGTTGCACAAATCATTGTTTTATTTTGAACGTAGCCGTTTGAGGAAGACTTTAAGGCCAAGTGGAATCCTCTGCGGGACTTGTGCTGACGGCAATTTACTTTCACTATTCGCTTTTTCATTTTTCCAAAACAGTTTGGGCGAATGCAAACAATTTATTTATCATGAGGCCAACATCCAGCAAGGCAGGAAAACATTCAGTCTACCTTAGGGAAGATGTCTTTCATTGTAAATTTATTCTGTTAATTAGAGAGAGAAAAATACTTTAAAAAAATAAAATTCTAGCGTATTCTTAAACTTGGACCTCATTATTGAAGTACAAATCCAAGCAACAGAAGCAGCCCACACTCTCTAAGTTGTCCTAAATACTTTTTTTTCATTCATTCAAAGGTTATATCATATTTTAGTTCAAAACTTTAAGTGCCATTGTTTTGGAAAAATGCTTGATTTACTGATGTTTCATAGACCTTCAGTTGTTACCCTTTCAAAGGTCATGCCATTTGTAATTTCACAGTATTTTCACTTAATTACTACACTTGTGAAGTCACAATTATAAAATGGTACAATTTACTCAGGCCAATTAAACATTTTGTATGACATTAAAATTATTTTCAGAATAATTGTACATAAATAGCAGTTTGAGTCTTCGGGATTGAGTCGTTCGTTCGTCATGTGACAGCCCCGTAAACGAAACTTAAACATATGCAGTATGAGCCATTGAAACAATGTTTCAACAAAACCATTGTGATTATTTCTGAGAACTTTTTAACTGCAGGCAGACAGCCTACATTATTATTATTACTATTATTATTATCAAACCTTTATTTAAGAGGGAAATATAAACTCTTGAGATTTAAAATCTCATTAACAAGAGGGTCATGGCCAAGATTTAGTTCAACATTTAGTTACACATATAGCAAAATGCATTAGTTTGTATACACAGAAACATACACAATTCACTCAAAACATTTACAATCAGGTGATTCTACAACCAGATCCTTTAAAATACATCTAAAATAATTTAGTGATACCAACTCTTTTAAGCATAACTTATCTTGTAATTGATTCCAATCAAATGGAGCAGCATAACTAAATGCTTATTTACCCATATTAGTACAAACTTAAGGGATGCATAAGAGACAATAGTCCTGCGAGCGAAGTCCATAATTATTTATACCTTTTTGAAAGATATGCTACTGATATCTTCTGTAAATATGAGGGAAGTAAAGCTAAAATGACTATATATAAATAAGTACCAATGCTTAAGTCTACGGGATGACAACGCCGGTGTCCTGACATTTTATCCTACCCGTCAGATTTTCCTACCTCGGCTTACATAATTTAACAGGTAGAATTTTTTGTTGTCGAATTGTACTACCACTGTTTTAATGGGAGGTAGCACAATCTGTCAGGGTAGGACAAATTGACAGAACACCGGCCATCCAACATGAAAGTATAATAAACAATGATGAGTAAGGGTTTTGTGATTTTGTGAGTTAAAGATTTTGTGATTAACCTTAATGCTCCATGATAAACTGAATCCAATGCCTGTAAACAATTCTTAGGTGCCTGCATATACAGGTGCATCTCAATAAATTTGAATGTCGTGGAAAAGTTCATTTATTTCAGTAATTCAACTCAAATTGTGATACTTGTCAATTAAATAAATTGAATACACACAGACTGAAGTAGTTTAAGTCTTTGGTCCTTTTGATTGTGATGATTTTGGCTCACATTTAACAAAAACCCACCAATTCACTTTACACTTAAACCCACAAATCATCTCAACAAATTAGAATATGGTGACATGCCAATCAGCTAATCAACTCAAAACACCTGCAAAGGTTTCCTGAGCCTTCAAAATGGTCTCTTAGTTTGGTTCACTAGGCTACACACTCATGGGAAGACTGCTGATCTGACAGTTTTCCAGAAGACAATCATTGACACCCTTCACAAGGAGGGTAAGCCACAAACATTCATTGCCAAGGAAGCTGGCTGATCACAGAGTGCTGTATCTAAGCATGTTAACAGAAAGTTGAGTGGAAGGAAAAAGTGTGGAAGAAAAAGATGCACAACCAACCGAGAGAACCGCAGCCTTATGAGGATCGTCAAGCTAAATCGATTCAAGAATTTGAGTGAACTTCACAAGGAATGGACTGAGGCTGGGGTCAAGGCATCAAGAGCCACCAAACACAGACTTGTCAAGGAATTTTGCTACAGTTGTCGTCAGAGGCGTCTTACCTGTGCTAAGGAAGAGAAGAACTGGACTTTTGCCCAGTGGTCCAAAGTCCTCTTTTCAGAGGAGAGCAAGTTTTGTATTTCATTTGGAAACCAATGACCAGCTTTTTAAAGATGCTGATTTCATTTTCCAGCAGGATTTGGCACCTGCCCACTCTGCCAAAAGCACCAAAAATTGGTTAAATGACCATGGTGTTGGTGTGCTTGACTGGCCAGCAAACTCACCAGACCTGAACCCCATTGAGAATCTATGGGGAATTGTCAAGAGGACAATTTGAAACAAGAGACCAAAAAATGCAGATGAGCTGAAGGCCACTGTAAAAGAAACCTGGGCTTCCATACCACCTCAGCAGTGCCACAAACTGATCACCTCCATGCCACACCGAATTGAGGCAGTAATTAAAGCAAAAGGAGCCCCTACCAAGTATTGAGTACATATACAGTAAATGAACATACTTTCCAGAAGGTCAACAATTCACTATTTTGAATTTTATTGTTCTTTTAAAGTTTTCTAATTTGTTGAGATTTTTGTTGAGACAATTAAAAGTACCGAAGACTTAAACTACTTCAGTCTGTGTGCATTCAATTTATTTAATACACGAGTTTCACAATTTGAGTTGAATTACTGAAATGAATACACTTTTCCACGACATTCTAATTTATTGAGATGCACCTGTATACGATATCACAGTAATCCAACACTGATAAAAATTTAGCTGCTAAAAAAAGGCCTGGTTTCGACTTTAATTTTCTCACAAGGTACTGAATATGAGGCCCAAAAGAAAGAGAATCATCAATTAAAAACCCCAGGTGTTTATACTTAGAAACTACTTCAATCTCCAAACCCTGAACAGTAGTAATTGAGCATGAGTTTGAATGTGCAGACTTTCTTTTTGTATACATGATACGTTAGATTTCTCCGCATTTAGAACAAGTTTTTAAATCGTGCAGTGAAAATCAGATTGAAGATGACTCACAACCTGATCCAGTGTCGATGCAGAAGAGTAACTCACTATGTCATCAGCGTATAAGGGAAAACTTGAATGTGCAAGGTTATTCCCAATATTGTTAATATATTAAATAAATTATTATTTTATATATTTATTGGGTCAATGCCTAATTGAGCCAATTTTTTGGGCCAATGCCCAATTTATTAGGCCAATCCCTCGGCGAACCAGAAGGATTGGCCCAAGGATCAATCCCTCTGATACGCCGATCTTTACATTCCGAGTACTAGAAGTGAGTCCCTATATATTTATACATTGAGATTTATCCGATGAGTAATTTACAAACCATCCAACAGTATTTACTGATAAACCTAGATACACCAAGTAGCCTCTGCTTCAAAATGTAATGATCTATGAAATCAAAAGCCTTCGATAAATCGATAAAAAGAGCAGCACTATGTTTTTTTTATCCATTGAAACAATTAAATAATGTAATACTTTTATAATTGCTGCGGATGTACTGTGTTTTTTCCTAAAACCGGATTGGAACTCTGATAAGGCATTTTTAGAAGATAACAACTATTTGAATTGATCATTCACAAGTGATTTCAAAACCTTTGATAAAATAGACAATTTCAAAATAGGCATATAATTATTCAATACAGTTGGAGCACCCCTTTAAGTAATGGCCGAACATAAGCAGTTTTTCAGATATAATTGATTTATAAATAATTAACAAATATTTGGAGCATCCCCTGTTCTGTTCCTAATTTTCTTAAAGAATAAACACTATTTTCTTAAAGAATAAAAGCTAAATAATCGCAATTGCCCATTATTTTGCATTTCTGAAGTTAATTGGCAATGGCGACATAATTATAGTATGACTCCCCTGACAGCAGCACCTTGCTCAAAAAAATAAATAAATAGAGATTGCACGGTTTTTCATTATAAAATATAAAATAATAACAAATAACAAATTACAATAACAATAATATATTAATTATAAATATGTATTTCTTTATTTATTTATGTCCTTATTTCTTTCTGTCCTTTCTCTCTTTCCTTCTGTCCTTTCTTTATGTCCTTCTTTCCTTCATTATTTCTTTCTTCCCTTCTCTCTATCTTTCTTTCTTTCTTTCTTTCTTTCTTTCTTTCTTTCTTTCTTTCTTTCTTTCTTTCTTTCTTTCTTTCTTTCTTTCTTTCTTTCTTTCTCTAAGAAAATGCAATCTCTCTAACTCTGACCTCCACAAGAGTCCATGGTGGATTCTAGTGGAGATGCAGTGCAGAGGGCAAGAGCAAGGAGGGACAAAATGGATACATTTGAGGGGGAGTCCAGGGCGGGATATGGCAGGCTGTGATGAATGACCTGAAATCTCACAAACACTCCAAACAAAGAGAGTATCTGAGCAAGAGAGAGAGAGACTGTGTGTGTGTGCGTGTGTGTGTGTGTGTGTGCGTACATAAGCTATGGACAGCTCCTGTCAAAAGAGGCCATTTTATTTATTTATGGTTGCTGTGCTTAAGAGATGGTCAAGGTCAGGCTATGTGTCTGCTCTCCTTTTTTGTTTTGTGAGCTGGATCAATTTACGAAATATGTCTGTTAACAATTCTACTGACACTCATCTCTCTATCCCGGCAGTGTTTCACCATGGAAACCCATCTTCCACTGCTGTTTCTTTGACACTGGATAGAGAGGTATTTTCGACAAGTTCAGACATGTATACATCAGTTAAGAAACCGTTGTTTATTTGCAGCACCCAAAAGCTTCCTCCAACATGTTTCCTTGTACAGGTTTTGGTGAAGTATGTCCTTCCCCCATGTGGATTGTAGATGTAATCCCACGGAAGATTGAACTCCATCGATCTGAATAGAGCAGGCTGGAGAGGCAGTTATATGGCTTTAGGAGACTCACTGTAAACATCATGTCAAGAATGTCCCATGAACAGCAACGTCTCACTTCAGCAAATCCTCGGTCTTCTCTCTGAACTTCACTGCACTGAGTCGAGTGTTTAATGCCACTTGTGCTTAATATAAGGCTACTCAGTCAGTGTTTGAGATTGATAACTGTATTTACTAACAGGTGGGACTCAGATTGTTCTGTACATATAACATATTACAGGAGGGGATTGAATAATCTCTGTATAAGGAATAGCCAAAGTCAAATCCCAATCCTTATGATAGCCATAAATAAGGCCTGTAAACATATTGACTGTGACTGAAGTAAATATAAAATATGGTTTGGTTAAAAGTGTGGTTGCCACTATAGTTAATGTTTGTAGTTTGAATATCTGTATGTACTGCATCCATCATATTGGAATTGTCATTTGGCCTAAACATCGGCCGTATTGGCAATATATACTTAAAAATGTTTAAGTATTTATTATGTATATGTATATAATGTTTATGTGTTTGAATTTTTAATATAAACAAATTTCTAAACTTAATCAGATGCATATTTGTCATTTTTAGATATAACTTAAACAGGTTACGAATAGGCAAAATGTCTGCACTACAAAAAAACGACAACAAATTAATAAAGAAATCATGGTTATTTGCGTACTTTTGCTACTTTAGTTAGTTAAAATAATCATATTTTCGAAGAAAAGTAATGAAAAAAGCTTTTGTCTAGCTGTGGAACAAAACATTTTCATTTACAGTGGTATGAGATTGAAGCAAATTGGATTGACGGTAAATATATGATAGTATGTGATAAATATATAAACCCATGTCTCACATTAAGTTTATTAGTTTGTTTTCATTAAAACTGTGTATGCAAATAATGGACATTGTATAGTTCAAATACACAAATCTTTAATTTATACCTAAATATTTGTTTTTGCTCTTTTCGTGTAGTCACAAGTGTTGTGGAAAATACCAGAATTAGACATTCTTTAAAGTAGAGAAGAAAGAAAAAGGGAAATAATGGGAAGAGAGATCAGGAAATGTTACAAACCGGATTTGAACTTGTTACCCCAATGCACACCACAACTCAGTGTTCTTGAGCATAATTGCCAACCACTAGGCCACATCTCTGAATAGCCTGTGATAATTTCAGTATCCATACAGTTGTTTCTCACAAACCAGAAATGTTGCTAAATATGTCTTATTGTTGCATTTCTTCTGTGACTTAAATCAGATGACTAACTTAAATCCAATATAATAGTGTAACCAAGATGAAATTGACACCCTCACTGATACTAAGTCATGATTAAGTTTGATTTTCAGCAGGCTTGAGGGGGATGTATACATCACATGAATTCATAACCTCTTCCTCTCATAGTGACTTTCATTGTTCATGCAGCCACTGCTAAATTAAAACCAGATACTACAGACCTTCTCCAGAACCGGTTTCTCGTAGTCGCTCTGAAAAAATACACACACAAAAAAATACTTTGTACCCAAAGAACAAACTCACATCTGAGACTGATCGGGCTGTTTTCTTGGATGGGTCACTCCAAGAAGTTTTTCCCTCACATGAACTTTTCTGGGAAGTCTGCCTGAGCTGATCAGTGCAAAAACAGTGAGAGGGAGGATGCTACACAGTTGTGTTGTTTCAACTATTGGCATATTTAGTACTGTGGACTTTAGTAAATTGAACTTTAGTTTTGTCTGATCTCAAAATAGTGCTAAATAGCCTTCTGTGTTGGAAATTACATTTGAATGACATTTATGAAATAAAATAGCGGCAAATATATAAACAAAATAAAGGCAAAATAAAGGCAAATTTTATAGTCAACATTGTATGGGTCCAAAATAACATAAATCAATATTTTAAAAAGTAATATTTTACACTTTTAGCTTAAATTGACAACATTACAGGCAAAAATTGCAATATAAACATGTATCATATTAAGCTACACTAATTCATTAAGCTACATATTAATGCATCAGGTGGTACAGACTGTGGTACTTTGATACAGTGGCAGCGAAAATTATTTAAAATGAAACTTTTAAACTGCTTTTAAAATGTCGAAATATCTTTGCATTATCTATAATCCTAAATTATATTTACTTTTCTTAGGTGTGATTTTACCGTCTCAAATTATGTGTCAGCATTGTCCATCCAATTCATCCCCAGCAGTGCTGCAGATTTGATACAATACAAGATTTGACTAGTGTTCATATTCTATCTTGACTCTTTTCACACATTGGTTGATTTAAACACCAGTGAAGAGTCTCTCTCTGCTCTGCTTTGCCTCCTGCTAGGGTTCACAGGCTTGTACATCTTTAATTATGGATCAGATTCTTTTGCCCCTGTTTTAGAGTGACTCCAGACCGGCTTCGCTCAAGACATCCACTTGAAAGTTTGAAAACCTCCAGTGACAGGAATATTAATGTGGCGGCAGTGTCGTATCTGTTTCAGCTCATGCATATTCAATGTCCCCCCAGCTCTCTAAGATTTATGTCAGACTGTGCAGGCGTGTGCTTCTCCACCATTTTTGATAATAGCATGCTAAATTGATGTTATCAGGAAGAGTCTCTCTCTCTTTATCTCTATCTCTTTCTTTTTTAGTGTTCCTACCTTTTATCTTTCATGGCTCTTTCCTTCCTTTTCTATCCCTCTCTCTCTTTCTCCATCTCCTGTGCCCCCAATCTCCTTTATTAAGGAAGCCTAGGTCAGTTCCTGGTGGAAAACACCTTACAAGCTCACTAGTGACACCCCAGGAGACAACAGAGGGGATACAAATATATATTTTGGATAGTAGATTGGGGGCAATCGTTTGGATTATATTTTAATTAACGACGCTTGAGTTGTGCCCACTCTGTTGAAGCAAACGCCCAGCTGCCAATGAAGTTTAAACAGACATACTTTGTTTAAGTATGGCTAATTGCAGAGGCCCAAAGTCCAGCCTTCTTTGATCTACCATTGGCAGGGTAATCTTTCTGGCAGATAGCATCTAACATTCATCCCTGGCTCCTTTTTAGATCCTGGCTCCTGGGAGGTCCGAGATAAAGCCTGGGTTAATTGAGCCAGGGTAGATGTGTAGGGTAAAGTCTGTGTGTGTTTTTATGTGTCAGACAACTAGTATCACGGATCTGCCTGTCCTGCTCCCTTTCCAATCACAGCTCACAGCGCACGCCCTCACCTGGTTTCCCTTATCATTGATTGAGCTCACCTACCTCATCAGTTGAATCAACCTCCTACACCTGCAATCACTTACCGCTACCCTTCATAAGCTCACTCACCTCAGTCACTCATCGGTTGGTTTCAAGGTTAACAGGTTACAAGTTTCTCTATGCTGGTCGATGCCTACTTATCTGCCCGTCCATCCTGGAACTCGTCCCTGCCTGTAGAAACGCAAGTTGACATACAGTGATACTGTACATCCTGCTTCCAGTGCACTCTTCGTTATCTCTCTTATGTTGGAAGCCCTGCCTGAGTTATATTGAATAAATTACCTTTTGACTTGCATCTACCTGTCTGTCTCCTTGACCAGTACCGTGACAACTAGTGTACTAACTAATGTTATATATTCATATTTAATAGGGGTGTGCTGTAAAATGAGGTTGTAAGTACATGTTATCATTTGTTTAACCAAAATTGAATCGCTATAGTACCATATGCTCAGCCCGCTTCTGAGGTGAAAACTTTTGAGAAATGTAAAATGTATGAATATAAAGTTCTAAAGAATTCTACTGTCACTTTTTTTCAATTTAATGCTGAATAAAAAAAATTATTTCCTTTAAAAATGTGGATGGATGGATGGATAGATGTGACCTGACCAATATAAGGACAGCAGGGATGTTTCAGTTATTATTTTTGTAACAAGTTCATCTTTAAAGTAGAGTTAAAATGTATTGTGGAAGTGCAAAATTGTGATAATGCATTAGTTTCATCAGTCATGGTGCATTAAAGTTCTGTTTACATTTTCAGGCATTGTTAATTTATACTTTCACAGTCAAAATATTATATAGTCTGAAAACTATTGCTGAAGTGATACATTGGAGGAACGTCCAAATATCTATTCAGCGCAGTCCAGAGGAAATGGTGTCCTACAGGGGAGAACAAACATGTTAGAAGGAAAACAAAAGAAAAATTTGGCTCTTTAGCTGCTATTTAACCCTCTCTCATCTGAAGTAAGTATGCAGTGTAGAGAGGTTTCCCAACTGATACAGTGAGAGCGATACCCCCCAAATCACTAAATAAGCACGGGTAAAGGCCGTAGGAAACGCTCCTCTTGTCTCATTCTCTCTCTCCTCTGTCTCTCCCAGACACACATTGTTTTTCTTTCATTTTAAGGTCTTAATAAAATTCTCATAATTTATTGTGCTTCTTGGACTTGCATTTTTAGTTACATGCTCTGTTTGTTCATTCCATCCTTTTCTCTTTTTTATTTTAGTTATTTCAAATAGTGTTGTCGTCACAAACAAGCCAGACACAAACAGGTAAGCAAGTAACTAGCGGGTTTATTGAACAATGGGAGATGCATTATCGTGGAAAGCAATGGGAGGTGAAGAGAGTCACTGGAGTAACACTGGAGAATCAACAGGAAACTGAAAGGTAAATATAAACAGGTTAGCAGTACAAGGAAGTCAGGTACAGTTCGGGGTAGTGAACGGTAGACCGGACAGTGATAGACTGGAAGCAGCGTGCTTTTGAAGGTGACTTGATTGGGGATCGGCAGCTGCAGTTGCTGGTGATTAGTAGAACACAGGTGAATGAGATTGGGTGTAAGTGGTTGTTAAAGACTGTGGTGACGGAGGAGGCTGTGACAACGTGACATTACTGACATTACCCCCTTCTCCAGGGGCAGCTCCTGACGCCCTCACGTGGCGGTGGGGGCGACCACGGCCTCTGTGTACAGGACGATTTGGATGAGTTCGGTGGAAGTCCTCGAGCAATATGGGATCCAGGATATCGTAGTTTGCGAAGCCAAGAAACCTCTGCAACTCCTTCACCGTCTGGGGGCGAGGCCACTCGTTGATGACAGTTACCTTCCCCTGGTCCATCAGGATTCCATTCTGGCTTATGATTTATCCGAGAAATTGCACGGTGGGGCGATGGAATTCGCACTTATTCAGCTTGAGAAACAGATGGTGTTTATAGAGCCTCTGAAGGACCTGCTTCACGTGACAGCGATGGTCGGCCACGTTGTGGGAGTAAATGAGTACATCGTCAATGTAAATGATCACAAATTGATGGAGGAACTCCCAGAACACCTCGTTCATAAATCCTTGAAAGACGGATGGGGTGTTGGAAAGGCCAAACGGTATAATGAGATACTCATGGTGGCCAGTAGGGGTGATAAAATCCGTCTTCCATTCATCACCCTCCTGGATACAAACGATGTTGTAGGCGCTCCACAGGTCCAGCTTGGAAAAGACGCTTGCCCCACGGAGTTCTTCTTGCTCTCCCGGCACCAGGGGAAGAGGATACGGGAGTTTCACAGTTTGGGAATTCAGGGCTCTATAATCAATACGTGGCCGCAAGCCCCCCGTGCTTCTTGCCCACGAAGAGGAAACTGGATGCCGCTGGAGATGTGGAAGGACAGATAAAACCTTGATTAAGAGCCTCCTGGATGTATTCCTCCATAGCCTTGCACACCGGGATGGACAAGAGGATAAACTCGACCCAAAGGGAGTTTCGCACAAGGCAGCAAGTTGATGGCACAGTCTCATGGAGAGGTGGTAAATGAGTGGCCGCTTGCTTACTGAAGACATCCTGGAGCACCGTATAATCAGGTGGGATCAAGGGTGTCTCCAGAAGTGCTGGACTTTCAATGCTGGTGGAGGCAATCTGGGCGGTGGGGGACCGACCGAGCGGTTGGGGCAGAACCGATAGGCAGTGCTTATGGCAGTAATTTCAAATGAGTCCCACCTGATTTCTGGGAAGTGTAGAATGTGCCAGGGGCGTCCCAGGATGACATCCACCGTGGGTCCCTCCAGTACCAGAAAGGTGTAAAGTGTTCCATAAGTTGCTTATGTAAAGTGTCAATCTTGAGTTTTACGGGAAGTGCTCAAAATCTCCCATATCCATGCGGCTTCCCTTGGATGGTTTCGACATGGAGCTCCTGTGCTTGGCATGCTCTGGCAGATGTAAGAATAATAATAATCGATTGTGTTTATATAGCGCTTTTCTGCTTTTTCTAAGAACTCAAAGCGCTCCTTGTCAGGGGGCATCTCCTGATAGTACAGAGGAGCCCGAATCGACAAGGACTGGGACTGTAACAGAGCAATCTGGAGTAAATATTTGCACTGATAACAAGGAAAGGGAAGCATTGGCTGGTTATAAGGCTGGTTATAATTTTAAATTACTCACCACTGGGCGGGGGGAGGGGGGGTCTAATTGGGCAGTTTCCGATGAAGGGTTCTGAGGAGGCACAATATAAGCAGAGTCCTGCCCCAAGGCAGCGCGCACGTTCCGCGCAGAGTCTGGTGGAGTCCAATTGCATGGGCTCTGGTACTGGAGGAACAGTGGCGGGTGCAGCAAACTGGTGAGCAGCTTCCCCTGTATGGTGGGCTGACAAGCATTGGGTGATGCGATTGGCTTTCTACAGAAAGCATTCTAGACCCATTAAATCGTCATAAATCACCATCTGAGTACAGATGCGGGAGTCTAAGCCTTGCTAGTAGGTGCTGAGGAGCGCTGTCTCATTCCACCTGCTGGTCGCCACCAGTGTCCAAAAGTGCACGGTATATTCGAGACTGGATGAAGAAGCTGGTCAGACACCGAAATGATTCCTGCAGCGGAGCCGAAGACTTCTTTGAAATAATTTGTGAATGCACCGAAGGAATTAACTGTGGCAAAGTAGCGCTCGGCCAGAAAGGAGAATTGCTACCTTAGAGCATTCGGTGGGAAACTTCGCTTGTTGCATCTCGATGAAGCGCACTATTTGGAGGAGGAAGCAGCCACAGTCTTCTGCATCACCCGCATAGGAAGCTTACAGAGGCAGATGGTGGGGTTGAAACTGTCATAGGTGAAGTCCGGAGTGTGGTGAGCAGTTCCTCGAGGATCTGCGGGAGATGAGTGTGTGGATCGATGGAGGTAATTTTCTTGGTCCAATCTTCCGTCACAAACGGGCCAGACACAAACAGGTAAGTGAATAACAAGCGGGTTTATTGAACAATAGGAGATGGATGATCGTGGAGAGCAATGGCAGGTGAGTGAAAATACTGAATACTGAATACCAAATATACTGTCAGAATACTGACAGTATAAATGTGTAGAGAAATGCGATGGAAAAACAGCACATCGTTGGGGAATTTGGTTACTTTCAGAAAGGGAAAGGTCATCTGACCCCCATCACTAACTCTTCCACGGCGACTCAGTGTCTGCATACTTTAAGACACCCCCTCATCCAGCACAAGACCGCTCCCTTTTCATCAAGACAGACAAAAGGAACGCGATCCACATATAGGATTACTGACATTTATTCCACTCACGATTATTAAAACTATCTACCCAAGAAATATATGGATATTAATATGTACTCTTTCCCTCATAGGCTTGATGTGATGATTTTGAATATGAATTACATAAGAAATGTGGGATGACTTTCCTTTGTGCCTTCAACTGCATAAACTGTAGGGTGTAGGTTGTGCCAAATGCAATGTTTAGTCTCTAAAAGAAGCTAGTGTCGTAAGTCAAAAATGTGTGGATGACCGTTAAGCTTTGGCATCCTAATGTATGTTTACAACAGACATAAAATATCTGTACGTTATCTTTCACATTGAATTAAATATCAGATGACGAGTGGGCATGGCCCCAGAAAACCATGGACATGGGTGGGGCTCCGCCCCATACGGACAATCTGATTCGATCAGCCGCCGGTGGGCGGCGTCCAAACCGGACAGTTGAAAAGACGAGGCGCGTCCGCGTGCTCACTCTCTCTTCTCTCTTTGCAACTCTCTGGTGCTCCTGAACTCGTAACTGCGCGCTCAAACGCGCGCAAGGCTGACCTGGAAGCCGGCCCGCTGGACTCTCACAACGAAACCAACCACAGAAGTCTAAGACCGTGCCCAAAGCCGTAACACCACGAACTCAACGACTTCAGAGGAGGGGAGAGCTTTCCCGGTGACGTCACGCAACGTGAGCCAGCAAAGTTTCCAGAGCAACGCGCCGAGCTGAACACGTGACACCCGAAACAAAGAACTCACGCGGGAAAACGAAACCAACTTCGAGCCTGCTTTAAACCCATCCAAGCAAGTACAAACTGAATTCCTAATCCTGACTGAACTGGTTAAAAATTTGATCTGAATGCAGCAACAAAGCAAAGATTTGTTCGTGATCTTTTTGCTGGTTGGTTAAGTTATGAAATAGGAAAGAATGTCATTCTTTAAACCTTAACCTCAAAACTCTCGTATGTGTGTGCATGTCTATGCTTTATTAGGTAATCCATTTATGTTAGAATAGCAATATCACAATAAACCTTTTCCATTTTATAAACAAGTGTCTCTGGAATGTGATTTTAAGTATTTTCATCCTTATTTGCCCTAAAGATAACGCAACCTAGCTCAAACTCGAGAAATTATTAATCTCGTTTATTATTACCTGAGGCCACGGGGAATGTAAGCGAGATTTTAATAGAGATATACTGATGTAGTTCGCTGGCCGAGCACTCAAAGTATAAATCGTAAATTAAATATTAATAGGGCTTTAATCGAGCATATTAAATATTTAATAACTAATTCCCGGAGCTGAAACAATAGCTCCATATTAAACTGGATTTTTACTACATAATGGTGGAGGATAAAAGCGGGCAATTAAAGATGTAAATCTGATAAGTCAAACCAGAGACAATATAAATATTTCTCACTTTTATCCGGAAGAATTGAGTAAATATAGAGAAACAAACGGTTATTTGTGGTATTGCATTCTTGTTTGTGAAACACAGTGAGTTTGAATGAAAGAGAGTGTAACTGTTAACTCGAGTTCGAGAAGAAATTAAACTGCAGTAAATAATTAATAAAAAGTCGCTCTAAAGCGCATGAGAGGCGAACGAGCGTGTTCCTGGTTGCCCCTCTCTTAAGGCCTTCGTGGTAATGCTTTTGTTAGTGCGTGTTCCACTGCAAACCCAGCCACGTGACTCCCGGCTGGAGGATATTAAAGTAGCTATTTAAGTAATTCTCAGCCAATTTTTGATTTCACGAGTGAATTCAAACGCACGGCGCTCAAAGGAGTGGCCAGTCGTTTTTGAGAAAGGGAGAAATTGTGCAATCGATTGTTTGTTTTTTATGTGTGCGGTCTAAACAGACAAATATTCGCATAATAGCCCGCCGAGGCTTTGTTGGTTTATAAGTAACCCGTAGATAAATTTAGCTCGCCCTAAACGAGTGAGATTATGTGTTGTAAAGATTCAAATCTGACCAATGCCTGGTTAATCTGAAGGTTTAGCGTGAAGCACTTTTTCCTATAGGCACTGAGTTGCCATAGCGACCAGTTTAGCCACGTGGAGACTTGGCCACGTGTAAGCTAATAGCACTAGCGCATATAAGCTAACTGAAACAAAGAAGCTTTAGCCATGCTGGTAGCATTACGGCTAGCGATTAGCACATAGCATTTAAAGCTTGAATGCAGTGTGTGTGGGGAAATGGGGTTCACAGCTAACACTAATTCTCTCTCTCTCTCTCTCTCTCCCATTTAAAAGACTAACGTACGTTTTAAGTTGGCTGTGTTAATGTTTCCCAATCATCAGTGTTAACAATTTCACAGGTTGGTTTAATATAACAGCTGATTAAAGTCTTTTTACCTTTTGTGGGACCAGCTTAATAACTGGTGGGTTATTAGAAGATAATTTAGTATTACCTCATTATCTTGATAATATGGTGATTTGATGGCATTCAATTATAATGGCTGTTAGGATTTTGAAAACACATCAATGGATAAGCGCTATTGTTAGGAATTTTTAATTGTTAATTGAATGTCACAATTGATTACAAATTAATTTTGGATTAATTTCATTTAATGAATTATTTCAATTCCTGCTTCCAGCAACAACAGTATCCATTTATGAACCATAAACGCTCTTATAATTTGACCACTACAATAAAACCTTAAGTTATCAAGAGGGCCAGAAATTTTTAATTTCATTTACAAGTAGGATACAGATTATTATTATTAAATTCTTTATTTTGATGTAATGACACAATGAGGAATGATTAAGTTGAGAATTATTTTAATTACTATTATGGGAACCCAAAACTAGTGATTTAGAAGCTGTAAATTAATTTAATAATTAATTATGAATTCGAAAATTCTAATTACATTTAATAATTAATTACACTTCCTGTTTACATTTTGCAACAATATTGGTTTATCAACTCAATTGCAGATTGCACGTGTAATTTCTAATCCTAGGTGAGCCTATTAATTTTAATTATAACATCATACATTTTAATTAGAAACCACAAAGTCTAATTTTAATTATAATTTCAGACTTAACACAAGTCTGGCGCCCCCTGTAGGCCATACTTCATTTCCTTAGGTGATCTGATTAACTCAAATAAAATTAATAATAATTTAATTAAAATAATTTTATTAAATTAAAATTAGTCCTCTTTACTTAGGCCTGAGAGTAGATAGTGCTCCCCCTAGTGTTGTGTTGGAGAAGTGACAGTGACACCATACCGTCAAAGTCACTTCTCACCAATCTGGAGCATAAAACGCAACCTAAGCGTATCACTCAACAGCACCACCTTGTGCCAACGTATTGGTTTTAAATCTTGGGAATAAATCTTAATCTCTTTTCTTTTTTTCCCTGTTACTAACTTCCAATTTGACTTGTTTGCTTAAGACTTGGCCGGGGAAAGATCACGAATAGAGCGAAATGTCACAATTGAACAGATGTGTGAAACTTGAGAACTACATTCAAAACTGTTTACCATTTACCCTCTATTGTGAAATCCTATTCCCCCAGGTTAAAGCAGGCGCAATGAGAAGATAGACATCGGCAAAAGTTTTAACACGCGTGACACACGCTGACCAGCGTTGCGGTGTAAAATCCTGCCATTCAGGGACAAGTACTGTCATTGCTGTTGTTTTCCTCCATCAAGGAGAAAATTGGAATAGCAATACCAGTCTTGTTACAAAAAAGAAAACTCGCCTACAATCCTCTGATTAGAAGCGTCCTTCTAAATCAGACTCAACAAAGCGAAGAGAGAATCTGCTATTAAAAGAGAGATCGGTCTAGTGTTATTGTCCCTGTGTACTCATTCTGTTAGTGTGCTTTTCTTTCTGTTTCCCAACAGTGCTGCCTCTACGTGTGCTCAATTTCTACGCAGAAGCTGCAAATTACACGCACCCCATCACAGAGGACCACAGAAACAGAATCACACTCAACACTAGCATACACTACACTGTGCACATTCACACCCCTGTTGTTTTGTTTGTGTTTTTGTTTTGCTTTGTTTCCCATCCAAGGTCTGTGTCAGTTCGGTCCAAGATCCCATCACTGCCAGAACATGTCTCACAAAACAGAACATGTCGGTCACTGGGAAGGACTGGAAATGTGGCTAAGTGCTACAACAAACAGCATCCTCCCTAAAGCTGCTGAAGCACTCCAACATCAGACACAGGACCAACTAGATGACAACATCACAAGCATCATGAGACAAGACCCAAGTCAAAACTACAATCACAAAGAATTAGCCAAGATCACCTCAAGCTTAAGTCACACACTCATCGCCACCCTCAAACTGAGCGACAAGCACGCCGCACAACGCCAGCAGGAGCTGACAAGCGCACAACGACGCATAGAGCAGCTGGAACGTGAACGACAGGAAGGGACCGATGAGGTGGAGCAAGGCGCCGATGCGGAGATCAACAGGCTAAAAGAAACTCTAGCAGCTACCAGCCACGAAATGCAGCAACTCAAAGAGGACTTCGCTGATCGTGCAGGCAAGCTACAGTATGCAGAGAAGCTACTAGAGAGGGCAAAGACTGACTTCAGGGACAAAAACAGCAGAATCAAGGCCCTCGAAGCTCATTTGGCTGAATCAAGAAACGAGATCAGCCGCCTAACACAACAGCTCGACTACGTCACAGAGGAGTCTGAAAGTTTCCAAGAGGAACTCAAGCACGCTTACGAACTACGCCATGAGCCGTCAAGGACAGGACGTGCACCAACCGCACCCCTGCCAAGCAGGACCAAGTCACCTGTGCCTGGACTGACACGTGAACATAAGACAGAGGGGGTGATGTTAAAACAGTCACCAGCGCCGTCTGAAGAACTTTATATCACGACAGAACCAGAAGAATCTGCTGCAGCCAGCCGCAGATCATCGCACGGCTTGGACCTAAAAGACCTTGACAAGCTCGCCCGAAACGTTGGCAAATTCAACCCCAGCGTGCCAAACAGCCAAACGGTCCAAGCGTATCTGCAAGATATTGATTTCCATCTGGAAATGCGACCTAACGTTACGGACAAAGATAAACTCTATTTACTCCGAACGACATCCAGCCCTGAAGTACGCAGCTTCCTGGACCGGCAGCCTGTTAACACAAAGACTGATTATCAACGGCTGCGAAAAGCCCTCATTAAAGAGTTCGCCGACCCTGAGTCCGATCAAGGCTTAGTGGCTGCCCTGGAGACGAGACAAGGACGTCACGAACCTCCTCAAGCTTACTACAGTCGACTCAGACAAGCATATTTTGGAACTCGCAATGATTCTGACATGGAAGATGAACTGAACTTTAAAACCCTCTTCCTAAGAAACCTTCATCCTGGCATAAGCCACCATCTTGGCGTTCTCGCATGTCCACGAACGATGAACACTCAGCAGTTGCGAGACTTGGTGCAAAAGGCCTACTACAAACAAAAGATGGCCTCAGAAAAGAGCGCAAAACCCCCAGCAGTTCTTGATTTCACCACGCAACACCATGAACTGGCTCTAGAGGGCACCCAACGCCAAGACAGCGCTAAGCCACCACACAGAAAGTGGAATGCACCCCCGTCCAACAGAGAACGATACTCACACGCTGACACCCGACCTAAACAGAGGTATGACCGATGGGATGGACCGCGTGGACGTCAACGCTCACCTGGACGACACTGGGATAAGTCATGGGACCAGGCAGGGCCTCATGAGAGCCCATGGGACAGATCGTGGAACCAGCCAAGCTCGTATGGAAACTCCAAGGGAAAGCGACAAACTCACCCTGGAGCAGTCAGCCCAAGGAATCGACGAAAGAAGTCACCAAGATTCCAAACTGACCGAGTTCAAACTGAATCCACACAAGAACAAGAAACACCACCGCATTTTGACTCACAGAAGCTGATGGAAATGATGGTGAAAGAGTTCTTCCAACGAAAAGAGGAGGACCGGAACTGGGAAAAGAAAGAGGAACCAGAGTCAGTCTGATTAGCTGTCGGACGAAACGGCAGTGACAAGCTGGACAAATCAGCCACAGAAAACAGCACTGTCACCTCACTCTCAGAGAACAGCAAACAGCCTGACTTCAGATGGACATGAAACCCCACCTGAAAACCCAGCAACAGAGTTAAACACTAACTCAACACCCAATACTCCAAATCACAGCAGCATCCAACAAACACCTGCTGATGAAACTCCTCAAGTTCCTGAAAGTGCTGTCTCAGTCACCTGCCATTCCTCCGGAGAACACCAGATCAGGTCTGACATCCTAAACGTTTCCTCCCAAACTCCAGCCCCTCAAATGACCAAAACGATGCCCTCACCACAGCAGGTGCATCACATGAAGAGTCCTGGACCTTTCATGCCCTCCCACCCAACCCTACAGTGGCAGCAGTAACCCGCCGCCAGCACGCCACTGGCGAGCACACCCCTGCCCTTCTGCATTACCATAACACCTCAGTTCGCTGCTGACGATCTCCTCACCCTCACATGCGGATTCGTCACTACGAACCATGACAGCTCACATGTCAAACCCATTTGAACATTCCATTTCCTATACGGAACTGAACACATCCTCCGAGCTCCGCGAGCTCCACTCTGTCGACTACATGCTGCATCTGCAAGACGGTGTCCACACGCATGTCCCTGAGCCACTCACTGCGCCACAGCTCGTAGTACCTCACGGCCAGAGGGGGAGTATGCTGACACACGCACACGATGCACCATGATGGGTTGCCAGTGCCAACCGGCAAATCCAAACCACCGACAGGAAAAGGGGGAAGATCAAACCGACTGACACAGACCGACAACCATATGCACCACACAAGCATAAAGTATTGTCATTTTAGGAAAACATATAGCAACCATGCTTAGACACAACCCATATTCTCTCCTCCGCAGCACTGCTAGGACCAATCTAGTAGAGAGGAGTTACTCTCAAAAAAAATTTTTTATCATATAATTTTTTTTTATTATAATTTTTTTTTTTTTTATAATTTTTTTTTTTTTTTTTTTTTTTAATTTTTAATTTTTTTTTAAAATTTATTTTATCGTTTGGTTTCTTTATCTCGTGTCTCACTTTGTGTTTCCTTTCCTCTCTTTCACTTTGAACCCCTTAACCAAACCTTGAATCCAGGTCCTGAAATTGAGATCGACTTCCGTCAGTAAAGTCGCTGTAACTCGCTGTGAGAACCGCTGTCGACCGATCGAGGCCACCCGCCAAAATCATGAACGACACGATACACGATGTAAGTTCCTTGATTGACAACGTAGCCATGAATAGGATTCCGTGCTACACGATACCTCTTAGCCTTGCTCAAACGTTGTAACTTCAGCCACTGCGGGCCCCGCTAGTCTCATCCAAACCCATCTCGCCCCTTTCCCGGTAGCGCTATTCCCATATACGCAAACCCGGAAACAGGTGACTTAGTTGGCTTTTCAGTTTGCCCATTATCGACGTTAATAATGTTTACCGGCTCAAAGACGTTGTGAATGCGGGATTGCGGCAAGGGAAAACCTATGTCAAAATCCACACTCCTAAAGTCGCTGCGTATTACGATAACAACGAACAGTTGTATCCGGCCCCAAACTTAAAGATGGGCACGCTCACTTAGGACATTCACTCCCCCCTACCCGAGTAAACTCTGCGTACGCGATAATACCAGGGGCATCCGTGGTTTAGAATCCATTAAACCCGACACTAGTGCCCCGCCGAAACAACACCACGTTCTCAAGTTGAGGTAACGCAAGCCGAAATCATCAGAAACCGTTGGCTGGTCAGTACCCCAGCACGAACAGCCACCCTCACATGCGATTAACACGACACCACTACGCGCATTAATTTGCCCAACCAAACGTTATGGATCACTGCCCCGAAGGGCGCGATCCTCCATATTGACGAGTTAGCATTGTATCACCTCACCGACGATGAATGTCAGGTTGAAATCGAAATCTCTTATTGAATTGACACCGGCTGACAGCGCTAGAAGCTATCGCTCGCCTTCCGCCCGCCGGCGCGCCAATTATTCGGTCCTGGTCTGCCGCTGACACGGCGCTTTGTATCTCTACTATCGTAGGATATGTTATGAATTTGACACTGGCCTTCCTCCTACACAAGCGAGTGAACGTCGTTCAAGAGTCTCAACAAATGCACGTCAGGCGTCCCTCGCCTTTTTCGACGTGGTAAACCCGAACCCGAGAATTTGACCAACCCGACTGAGATCATGCCTATACCGCCTCGTCGAGCCCCTGACAATTAAAACAGTCAAAATTGACCCAAATTGTCAATAATGATAAACAATGCATCCCTATGTCTTCTCAAGTTTCTAACCTGTTCCTTCCCAAATTACCCTGCACCAGGCTTTAGTCAGTGATAGGAATGATGTTTGTGTCTTGTATGTGCCTGTTCTCCCTGCTTCTGGTTCCAGTGCCTGACGATGTTCCATCGGGAACATCACCAAGCAAGAGGGGGAATGTGTAGAGAAATGTGATGGAAAAACAGCACATCGTTGGGGAATTTGGTTACTTTCAGAAAGGGAAAGGTCATCTGACCCCCATCACTAACTCTTCCACGGCGACTCAGTGTCTGCATACTTTAAGACACCCCCTCATCCAGCACAAGACCGCTCCCTTTTCATCAAGACAGACAAAAGGAACGCGATCCACATATAGGATTACTGACATTTATTCCACTCACGATTATTAAAACTATCTACCCAAGAAATATATGGATATTAATATGTACTCTTTCCCTCATAGGCTTGATGTGATGATTTTGAATATGAATTACATAAGAAATGTGGGATGACTTTCCTTTGTGCCTTCAACTGCATAAACTGTAGGGTGTAGGTTGTGCCAAATGCAATGTTTAGTCTCTAAAAGAAGCTAGTGTCGTAAGTCAAAAATGTGTGGATGACCGTTAAGCTTTGGCATCCTAATGTATGTTTACAACAGACATAAAATATCTGTACGTTATCTTTCACATTGAATTAAATATCAGATGACGAGTGGGCATGGCCCCAGAAAACCATGGACATGGGTGGGGCTCCGCCCCATACGGACAATCTGATTCGATCAGCCGCCGGTGGGCGGCGTCCAAACCGGACAGTTGAAAAGACGAGGCGCGTCCGCGTGCTCACTCTCTCTTCTCTCTTTGCAACTCTCTGGTGCTCCTGAACTCGTAACTGCGCGCTCAAACGCGCGCAAGGCTGACCTGGAAGCCGGCCCGCTGGACTCTCACAACGAAACCAACCACAGAAGTCTAAGACCGTGCCCAAAGCCGTAACACCACGAACTCAACGACTTCAGAGGAGGGGAGAGCTTTCCCGGTGACGTCACGCAACGTGAGCCAGCAAAGTTTCCAGAGCAACGCGCCGAGCTGAACACGTGACACCCGAAACAAAGAACTCACGCGGGAAAACGAAACCAACTTCGAGCCTGCTTTAAACCCATCCAAGCAAGTACAAACTGAATTCCTAATCCTGACTGAACTGGTTAAAAATTTGATCTGAATGCAGTAACAAAGCAAAGATTTGTTCGTGATCTTTTTGCTGGTTGGTTAAGTTATGAAATAGGAAAGAATGTCATTCTTTAAACCTTAACCTCAAAACTCTCGTATGTGTGTGCATGTCTATGCTTTATTAGGTAATCCATTTATGTTAGAATAGCAATATCACAATAAACCTTTTCCATTTTATAAACAAGTGTCTCTGGAATGTGATTTTAAGTATTTTCATCCTTATTTGCCCTAAAGATAACGCAACCTAGCTCAAACTCGAGAAATTATTAATCTCGTTTATTATTACCTGAGGCCACGGGGAATGTAAGCGAGATTTTAATAGAGATATACTGATGTAGTTCGCTGGCCGAGCACTCAAAGTATAAATCGTAAATTAAATATTAATAGGGCTTTAATCAAGCATATTAAATATTTAATAACTAATTCCCGGAGCTGAAACAATAGCTCCATATTAAACTGGATTTTTACTACATTTGCTTGCAGGATAGTGGGAGCTAAGTAGTCCGAGATTGAAAGGGAGCTACATAGGATATTCGCTGGAGTAAGACTGGAGAATCAACAGGAAACTGGAATGTAAGTATAAACAGGTTAGTAGTACAGGGGAGTCAGTTCGGGGTAGTGAACGGTAGACCGGACAGTGATAGACTAGATGCAGCATGCTTTTGAAGGTGACTTGACTGGGGATCGGCAGGTGCAGGTGATTAGAACACAGGTGAGTGAGATAGCGTGTAAGTGGTGGTTGATGACTGTGGTGACGGAGGAGGCTGTGAAAATGTGACATCTCTGACAGATGTGTTGTGTGAATGGAACAACCAGTTATGTCGTGTCACACTCTGCATTGAACTCACTTGCCTTATGTGTGCGTGTGATATGTGATCTCGTTTTTATATCCTGGTGTGGACTTAAACCTGAATACACACCAACTCATTGAGACTCATTGAAAACAACAACTACACGTGACAGGTGTAGGGCAAAAGAATATACGGTGTGTACAGTAGAAAACCTGTTACGCCTCTGGAGAGTCCTCACAAGGATAGCAAACCAGATGTACGTGTGTGTGTGTGGTGCGTGTGTGTGCGCGTTTTTCTTTCTTCATGTAGAGTTTTAATTTGAAGGTCTTTGATCCAGATACTTTCTTTCACTAGTCTGGTTCTGATCCAAATGTTGCATTTAATACATTTGTAAATAAAGACACTACACCACACTATTCATTAATTAACATTTGATAGATTAACTTGCACCTTAAATAAATTAATATACTAAATAACATTTTGTAGATCACTATAAGAATAATCAGTGTTATGAATGCAGTGGATATTTGAAATATTGATATTTGAAATATTAAGTGCTATATCAAAATAAAACTAGAAAGGGGTTTGATGCTGCCTTAACGTGCTATGGGAAACTTCTTACTTCCCACTTCTGAAGTTGTAACTACGAGTTTGTCGTGTTCAGGTGCTTTGTTGTCAGAAAGAAGAGAAATCATCATTCTTGCCTGTTTCTTGGTGAAGTCTTATTAAAACCAAAAGGTATAGATTAAAATATATTTAGCCAATATCCAACAGTATTTTAATAAAACTTAGTGCCCGATATTCATTGGTAATATAAACATTCACAGCGCTATCTAGATATTCAGCTGACTGACGATTCCTAAATTTCAGTCAATTAAATGCTGTTTTGGCTGTGTTCAATACATATTCATTAAATTATTATTTATATATGTAAATATACAGGACTGTAATGGCAGAAAGCAATACTGATGTGAGAAAAATGTATAAAACTTTACAGTACTACTGCTATGTTTCTCTCCTCCGCCATATTTAAAATCTATGGCTCACCCAACTCGAAAACTCAAGTATCAAAATAATTTCAGAGTTTTCCATTTGTAAATACAACAGGAGAGGGTGTATATGTCCAATTTTAGACAAGGAAACTTTATAATAAGTTCGTATAGCACGTGAAGGCAGCATTGCTTTGTTCATATGTAATTTGAGCTGTAAATATGGTCGTCAATCCCAAACATAGTTCATATAAATTGCTGTATAGTATTGTTTACCACACAGGTACTGAAAGCCCATTTCCTGTCATTGGTACTGTAAGTGTGAGTTGGCCAAGCCCAATTTCCCAATTAAAGTCTCATAATTGGATTTACAGCTTCAAATACTCAAAATGTACATCTCAAAATTATTCACAAGCCACTTAAGACAAAGTCAATGAAATTATGCATCACTTTTTGTGAATTATTTAATATTTCCTTTTCCGAATATGACAGAATGGATAATTTATTAATAGACAGACACAAAGTCGAGTCAAAACATCTTTCCTCCAGGTGAATCCGCTTTCAGAAGAACAAGCCCTTGTTTAATAAGTTAAATGAGGAGGTCTCCACGGCAGTACTTGCAAGTTAACCAGCAAACACCAAAGAAGGAGGATTACACAAGCTCTGCTCACTGACGTCGCGATCTCGGAGGCCCCTGCCGTGCCTCCTCCTGAGATTAAATGTTTAACTCATTGTGTTTAATAGTGATAGACAAATGGCTTTTTCCCTTTGACTTATGCATACTGACATTGCGCACATAACAAACAAACAGAAAAGTCTCTTGATCCATAATGAATGACATCTCTCAGTTTTGCAAAAGTGCAATATTAAAGAAATTGGGCCAATGGGGCGAGCTCCCATTTGTCAACATCAACATTTCGTCAATAAACACAAGACTAGGAAGTCACATTTATGCTACTGTGCTGGATCCATATTGGCTTGAAAAAAACATCAACATAACATTTAGCATAAGAAAATGTAATTTACTATATATATATATATAGATGAGCAAATCATATAGTGCAGCATCATTTGGCATCTGCCTGGAGCATATTTAAAGTTATAGGTTACATAAAATAATCTATAACCATTTAAGAGAGATATTTGTTCAAAGCCATGGGCCATACTGCCATTTCCACAAAATTAATTAAGAGAGCATGCTTAACCCTCATGTACTGTTCCGGGTCAATTTGACCCGTTTTGATTTTTGAGTTGTCAGAAATATCAGTTAACTTCAGTTTTTTTCTTGAAATTTTGTGACGTTTCCTCATTTAGGGTCATGAAGATGCATGAAAAGTTTCAACAAGACTCTAGTCCGCTTGTCCTGGAGGCCATGGTGACCGTTACAGAGCCACCCAATTTCCCTGCTGCTGCCACGAAAGCCATCACTGAGCAGCCCGCTCTTCTTGTCTCAACCAGAGTCCGCTCCAGTCCGGGAGCCCACAGAGTCCCGCTCCAGTCCGGGAGCCCACAGAGCCTGGCCCACCGTCCCTACCCCTGTTCCGCCTCCTCTTCGCCACCCTCCTGGGCTCTTGTTTTGGACCTTGGACTGTGGAGCTTCTGGAATCCACTCCTTAGAGGGGGGGTTCTGTCACGATTACTGGCTGGTGGGCCTTAGATGGCCACCAGGGGTCACTGTGTCTGTGTTGAGCACATGGCTTGTTGTTTGTTGTTGGTGCCATGTGTTCAACTGTCTATTGTCTGTCCCCTCCCATCTTGTTACCTCATCATTGTTTCAGTTCCTCCACCTGTGTCTCACTCGTTCCCTCTTCGTTTGTCTCCCTATTTATCCTCCAGGTGTCTGTAGTCCTGTGCTGATCCGTTGTTTTACGTTGTGTGTGTGTGTGTGTGTGTGTGTGTTATGTTTGCTTGTACTGCAGTTCGCTGCCTGCCTGCCTGTTTTTCCCCCCTCAGGGTGGTTTTTGTTCATTTCATTATTAAAAGACCCATTCTTCCTGCACTTTGAGTCCTCGCCTCATCTCTCCTCTCGCACCATAAGACCTATGAAGCAAAAAAAGTAGCTTTTCCCCCACTCATTTCAATACAGAAAAAAATATGTTTTAATAGTATCTAAATACTATTTAACTCATGTTGTTTTTCTTGAAGTTGTTACTTTTTCTGGTTTAGGGCCATGAACTCTACTCTAGTAGAGTTCTACTCAACTCTACTCAACTCTAGTCCTGAAGTGCCTCATAGTGTCAGTGTCTTGATGAGTTAACTTTTTAATTTCAAAGTTCGTGAAAACAAAACTGTTTAGCCTTTTAACTGTAAGTCACAGATTTTGAGCATAGACATAAAAATGTCTTACTTTTTTAAGCACAGACTTAAGATTGGTATATTTTTAAAGGTGAAACATCACGGTAATTGTAGAAGTAAAAAAAACAGTAATAAAATTACATTTATAAAAATATATAGAAGTTTAAATTTATGAAAATTGTAAATATAAAATATATATTTATATAATTTTACAAGAAAATGTAAAATGAAATTTTACAAGAAAATAAAAGCCAATCATCTGAAAAAGTTATTTGACAAATTTTAGGTTGATATCTCAAAAAATGAACTTTAAAGAACGATTTTGTGGAAGCAGTTCCAAACGTATCCACTAGGTGATATAGAGGGACTCTTTATTTCCATTTATTGTTTGAGTGTTCTGATCTATACATTTCCATACTTTTGAAAATAATTATGAAGTAGACATCCTATTCAGAAATAGTTTGGGCATTAACTTTAATATTTGATTTGAATTATGTCTTTAAAACACATAAAAACATATGTATAGAATAAAAGTGTGTTTGGCACTGTATCACAAATGGAGAATATATCACTATTTATCTATTGCTCTGTCATTTCTTTGAAAAACAGTCACCAAATATGAAACTAGAGTTCAAAACTTTTCAAATAATATATAATTTGTCAAGATTACTTTGTTTAGACCAAGATATTATCATTAACAAAAATTGCAATTCGCAAATATCTCCCAGGTCTGAGGGAGTGGCAGTCAAAAATAGTGGTTCAATTTTTTTTTATAAATCATAAATTCAGCTATTCATGCTTTGAAATGTGTGAAAAGTACTGATATTAAAAGTTTATTAATTATACTTGATTGTATGTTTTTTAAATCGTATTTTTTGTAATTTTTGTGGAATTACATTGAATCCAATACGGGTCAATTTGACCCGGACCATACAGGAAGTCACCTGTTTTTGAACAGTGCATGAGGGTTAAATACTGATCTGCCTGTTGTAAAACAATGTCTCATTCCAAAAAAAAAAAAAAAAACCATCTTTATAATCTATGTTCTGATGTTTCATGTCTTCATGAAAAACACCCTTCCAAGATCTTTTGGCAATGCACTTTGACTTCCCTAAGTCTGGAGATGTCTCCTAAAAGACAGAGCTCCTCCTCCCAGTCTTACCCAAAACTTTCTTTAAGGGATCACTATTTGGGAAAAAATGCACTTTCATAATGTCTTTTCCAAGAGTTGTTAGAGTAAAACCTTCTCAAGTGTTCAAGTTGAAGATGACCACAAGGACATTAAGGATGACAGGATATCATTCAGACAGTCCAGAGACACTATTGTCCTCTTTTTAAGCAGCTGTGGTTGGATAAAACTCCAAGCAAAGTCAAAAACACTTGTTAAATTGCCAATTTTTCTTTTTAGTATTAAGACTTCAGCAATTGTTTCTGCCATATTATGGCTTGCATAACTAAATATTTGCTGTCTTGATACTATTTGCATCTTTTATTATAGAAAAAAATAATAATAACAGGCCCAATATTGGTGGAACATCGGGCAAGATATGTCTTGCCCAAATGTGTTATTTTTTCCCAATCAAAGTTAATATTTCCCAACTGATGTCTTTAACATCTGGGTTTTTATTTTTCCTTTGGGACACCAAGGCCTCCCTGGAGTTGTGACCCGATAACATCTGCAAATAAGTGATGGCTTTGCCCACATGCTCCAGAGCCGGCAGGCCTCTATGCCGCCCCTCTGTCCTCTCAACGCTTTCAACACCTCCTCAACACCCCCTTAATAAACATTCTTTCAAAGGTCTGCTGTAAAAATCCACACACTCTCTCAATGTGTTTTATTAAATACTGTAGCATGCCTCCTGGACTCACTCTTGTAATCTTTTGAAGCATTTGGACATGTAATGTTCTTCTCACAAAAGTGTAAAAATACATTTGTATTTCCAATCGCAGCTCTGGACAAGGCAAAAGGAAGACATCTGCCTCAGCTAGAGGCATCAAAGAAATCTTAAAGGGAGTTTTAATACTACATGTGTGGTGGAGGTGCAGTGAACTCTACACTTTCATTTTGCCTTCCTCTACAAAAGCTTGAAAAACACTTTTAATAGAGCTGGATTTATGAGATACTGTAGGATACAGCTGCTCCCCTCAAAGAAGTGTAGAACTGGCAATTCATATTTCGAAATAACGGATACTCAATTGTCATATTTAAAGGAAGTTCGCTAGCCTAATACAATGAAAAACAACATCTGTGTCATGGTTGACTCTCCTCAAAGATATGTATTGATCTATGGCACATGTTTTTAACTAAACAAACAAACAAAATAAAATAAACAAACTAATTTACACTGCTCCACGTCTGAGAAAAAGTAACATAGTCCATCAGTGGATGAGGTTACAGTTCCACGGTACTCCATATGTGTGCATTGCACTTCTAAACCTTAAATACAAAAAGTAGGAATATCCAGAAAGATTGCAAAACATTTTCAAATCCTGAAATGACCTTAGACCCTGATTATCAAAAATATCGCCCAGAACAAATACACCTTGGTCAGACCACCGCTTTTTTGCCCCAACTTTTTCAACATTAACTTTTTTAATGTTGCTTGAGCACTTTTCCATTGAGAATGGGTAACAAATGTCTGTCTGGATACGTTAAATCGGTCGTGGGACCTGTGTCTCACCTGGTTGGCCTTTGTCGGCAACATTGCTCAAAAGTGTATCATCAGCCTAACTGTTTTTTTTTTGTTTTTTTTGGCTCGTGTATAAATACATTTTAAGTTGATTTTTTTTTTTATTCCCTTTGGCCATGAGTTATATCACATAGGGCATAGGACACAAAACATATCTGAGAACTGCCAATTGTGCCCCTTCATGAATATACAGTGCCCTCCACTAATATTGGCACCCTTGATAAATATGAGCAAAGGCAGCTGTGAAAATAAATCTGCATTGTTTATCCTTTTTATCTTTCACTCAATAAATTCACAAAATTCCAACCTATCTTTGAAGTAAAACAATTGAAAGTGGGGAGAAAATCTCATGATGAAATAAATGTTTTTCTCCAATGAATGTTGGCCACAATTATTGGAACCCCTAGAAATTCTTATGAGTAAAATATCTCTGAAGTATATTCCCATTCATATTTACATTTTTTAGCACACCAGGGTGACTAGGAGCATGAAATTGTCCAGCCATGACTTTCTGTTCCACATGATTATAAATATTAGGAACACAAAGGTCAAATTCCCTTTATCATCCATCACAATGAGAAAAAACAAAAAATATATTTCTGATGTGAAGAACAAGATTGTTGAGCGTCACAAAATAGAAAGTGGCTGTAAGAAAAGAGTTAAAACATAGAAAATCTCCATTCCCACCATCAGGGTAATAATTAAGAGGTTCCAATCAACACATTTTTTTAAAAATCTGCCTGAAAGAGGACGTGTGTCTATATCGTCCTAATGAATCCTGAGGAGGAGAGTTTGAGTAGCCAAAGACTCTCCAACGATCACAGCTGGAGAATTGCAGAGATTAGTTGAGTCTTGGGGTCAGAAACCAAAAAAAAATAAATCAAACATCCCCTAAATCACCACATGTTGTTCGGGAGGGTTTCAAGAAAAATTATCCTCACTCATCCAAAAACAAACTCCAGCAAATTCAGTTGTCAGACACGACTGGAACTTCAAATGGCACTGGCTTCTATTGTCAGATGAAACTGAAAAAATAGCTTTTTGGCAGCAACCCCACCAGATGAGTTTAGTACAAACAGGGATAAAAAAGTACCCCATGTCCACGGTTAAATATACTGCTGGATCTTTAATGTTGTGGGCCTGTTTTTCTGCTGGAGGTCCTGGACATCTTGTTCAGATGCATGGCATCATGGATTCTATCAAATACCAACAGATAAAAAATCTAAATCTGACTGCCTCTGTTAGAAATCTTATAATGGGATAATCACCTTTTGATCTTCCAGCAGGACAACAATCCAAAGCAAACATCAAAATAAACACAAAAATGGGTCACTGAGCACAAAATGAATCTTTTACCATTGCTGTCTCTGTCCTCTGACCTGAACCCTGTAGAAAATGAGTGAGGTGAACTGAAAAGAAGAAGCACCGTCATGAAGCTGTGAATCTGAAGGATCTGGAGAGATTCTGTATGAAGAAAATGGTCTTTGATCTCTTGTCAGGTGTTCTCCAAACTCTTCAGGCATTATAGGAGAAAACTCAGAGCTGTTACCCTGGGAAAAGGACGTTGCAATAATTGGGTGCCAATAATTGTGGCCAACATGAAATAGTGAAAGCATTTATTTTATCATGAGATTTTCTCCCCACTTTCAATTGTTTTACTTCAATGATAGGTTGGAATTTTTTGCATTTTTTGAATGAAAGATAGAAAGGATAAACAATGCAGATTTATTTTCACAGCCGCCTTTGGACATATTTACCAAGGGTGCCAATGTTAGTGGAGGGCACTGTAGGTGCATTAAACCCATGTGTAAGTGTAATGTTAAATATTCCCAATTAACACATTCTAATTTAGCTTGTGAAGGTTATAAAAGTCTTTGCAGCCCTGGAAAGAAACAAGAATGATATACTAACTATGTTATTTGCCTTCGTCACTCTGTTTGGATGTTTCTCTCGCTCTCCATGCCTCTCTCTCAGTCTCTCTTCTCGGGGAAATCCAGCGTCTTCTTTTTGCACTGCATTCCTGTTGGTATATGCTGCTTGTCATGAAAATTCTCACGGAACCAAATATGAGAAAATAGGAGAGGGTGGGTTAAAAAAAAACACATCATATCAAACTAAGAGATGTTCTTGTACATTCTAGAGTAGGGGGAAAAAAAATTGCTGAAGATGAGGGGGGAGAAATGAAAAGGTTTTTCCATCACCACTCCAGCTGTTTTCCCAGGGAGGAGCTGGACTTAATGCAGCTTTATGCAAATGACAAATCTGGAACTTACAGAGGTTCTTTTAATGATCCTCATTATCTAGGCCACTTATTGAGTAGTAATTTAACAATGAGATTAGCATATGGAACGGAAACCTGTTTGCTTTACATCTGAGAGACAATTGGAAGGTCCTCGGTATCCTTGACAATACAGGCCCATAATAATCTCTGGTTAATCAGAAAACTAGACACATAGAGGTGCTGAGCAAGCAAAGGCTGCTGACTTTGAACTGATTGGCTGCTTGATATAATTTCGACTAAGCACAATATTTTGCCTTTATGGATATGGACAGTTAATTAAAGGGATAGTTCACCCAAAAATGAATACTCTGGCATCATTTACTCACCCTCACATCATTCCAAAACTGCCTGATTTTCATTCATGTAGGTCATAAAAAATATATACTTTTTGTTCATAAAATGATAGTTAGTGGGAACAAAACCACACTGGACTGCATTACCTTTCGTTGTGTCTGTGTGTTTTCTCAGAATATATTTTGTATTTGCAGAAGAAAGTTAGTTTTTGGGTAAACGTATCACTGTAGGCCTTCAGATATAAAAACTGAAACACACAATTGTATAAGGGTGTAAGTTAGTGTGTATTGTACGATTTGGATGTGCTATCCATTCACTCTTGAACGGCAGGTATTTGCAGTTCGGTCTTGGCTTTTTCTGAAGAACTCGGGGAATCATTTGTTGGAGTGTTTGAGAAACAGAAAAGGCCTGGCATGAACTGTGCTTGAACCCAAAGCCTGTGAAGACTACGTCAAGAGGCGCTTCGATTTTTCCCTCCCTCACTCTCTCTCCAACCATGATCAAAAGTTCAGAACCCTGTATGTTTTGTATTCACGAAGGGGAGAACCTTTGAAACCCTTTGGATTAGAGAGTGTTGTCAGCTCACGTTAAAGGAGAGAGGAGGAAGGACAGCTCACAGTTCACAGAGGTGTGTGTGTGTGTGTGTGTGTGTGTGTGTGTGTGTGTGTGTGTGTGTGTGTGTGTGTGTGTGTGTGTGTGTGTGCGTGCGCTTGTGCGCTTGTGCGTGCGCGCGTGCATGCAGCAGTGTGCATTTATCCACCTTGTAGTCCATACTGGTAAAATGTCATAATGAAGGTGTTAGAAAGTCAACGTTGAAGAGGTTAAGACCAAATTAGTCTGGGTCGTAAGTCTTCCACATCATCGGTAGCAATACCTAATCTTATTTTAGGGGCTGCTGGATAGAAAAGCCGTACTTTACGGGTGGTGCTATTTTCTATGGGATCATCCAGCTGAATTAGAGTGTGATTGAGTTAAACATGTGTCCCAGTGGTCTCCAGCTTGGACGGCTGCCCACCTCTGCTTCATTTGTCCCTCACTAAATGTTTTTTGACAACTCTCAAGTGGTTACTTACAGCTTTCAAGCCATTAAGACACAGGGAATTAACACAAAAGCTATAAATAATAATTACCATGCTTTATAATCTAGAATTAGCACTGGAATTCTATCATCACTCTTGTGCTAACCTGGACAACAGCATAAACAAAATGGTGATTGGAAAATATGTGTATATGTATATGTGTAGGCAAATAAACACATATAACAAATGGGTATGTATTTAAAGTAAATGGATAGTCAAACTTAAAAATATCAGAATTTCTTGAATATCCAACTAATTCTGCAAGAGATTAACTTGAAACCAATTTATCATAGGCATATTTTGAAATAATTTTTAACCAACAGATATCAAGACATTTTCCTTTTTTTATTGATATATTAAATAATTTCCCCTCAATTTCACTCACACATGTGCAATATCAAAGTAACTATAGGTGTAGTAATCACATTACTATAAGCAACGATAAGCAGTACAAAGTTTGTCACGCAGAAAGTGTCCAAGACCTTTTCTTTTTTTAACAATATATTTCTTGCTTTATATTTTGTTATATTTTATATCATATTATATCTCTCTCTATCTTCGGCTTACTCCCTTTGTCAGGGGTTATATATCATGTCATTTAATGCTAAGAAATGTATACATTATGTAATTTGGAATGAATGAATGAATCACAAAAAGAAGCTTGTTAGCTTTATATATTGTCAAATTTTGTTGAATACATAACAAAGGAACAACACCTGTGGTTACTCTATTAGGACATTGTTTTAAACTGGGAAATGGCTTCGTTCATCCACTATATAATGACCTTGGGACTAGTTGTTTTTTTATCAGGCATTGGTCCTGAGAGAGGGTGTTTTACCATTCGATTGCATATAAGTGTTTAAAAGTGAGCTAATATGCTTGGAGGCGACTGTGTGTCAGCCTTTTTCTCTCTTCATTGCATGAATGTCTCATATCATGGAAGTTAAACATTGCTCCATTGTAGCTAGAGTTATACATACAACACTGTGTTCCTCACAGGCGCTGCTTTATCTTCACTTGCTTAACTCTTGAGTAGCTCTTGTCCATTTAAGGCAAGGGAATTCTCTCTCTGTTCTCCTTCACTTCATCCACTCCTTCTCCAGTGAGCTGGGATCACTTGAATGTCCCCCACAAGTATTCTCCGGCCCTGGAGAGGACGACTCAGAGTTGCCCATCTCCCCAGCACTCCACTGCTCTCAAGCACCTCTCTACTCAATGAACCCAGCTCCCAGCTGGGAGGCTCATTGATGCCCCGCTTTGGGTCGATTGTTCCCTTTTGGATAGGGGAGGAGAGGGGTGGAGTGAGTGAGGCTGCCCTATCCCCACCCCTGGGAATTGAGCTTGGCCTAGCAGGTGTAAACATCCAGCACTCCTCTCCCCATGAGTGGGCAGTTAAGAACCCCAGGTAGTCATGGAGAGTGCCTCAGAGGAATTAAGAAATTAGAGAGTGAAGAGAAAAAAGTCGATGAATGGAGGGATTTGGGATGGCGGGAATTCGGAGGAGGGGAAGAGGAGAGAATGAGGATATGGAGAGCAGGCCCAGGTGTTTGGACTTATTATATGACCCAATATGTTGTGAGCAAGATAACCTTACACATTCAGCGGACCCCATATAAATCCACCAAGGCCGTTTTCATGGTCAGGGAGCCCTCGTAATAAAAGTGGAGAGCTCACCTTTCATTGCCGGCACATGCCTGTGCACAGGGATTGGTTTTGTGACATCACTACTCTTTTAACCTCCCCAGTCCTGAGATGGTATACTTAGTAATCAAAATAATGCTTTATTTATTTATTTGCACACTACCTTTAAAGGTTTGGGTTGGTCAGATTTGTTTATGTTTTAAAAATCAAAGCTGCATTTATTTGATCAGTAAAATCAGTAATATTGTTACCACAATTTCAATTAAAATACATTGCATTACAGTATTTTGCTAATATGCAGCAATATTTTTGTTATTATTTTAATATATTTTAAAATATAATGTATTCCTGTGATTACAAAAGCTGACTTTTTAGTATCACCATTATTATTATTATTATTATTCAGTTTAGTTTTCCATTGTAGTTGTTTTTCTAGAATTAAAAAAAAAAATGTATAAATATATACTATTATAAAAGTATATATATATTATTTCACCAGTGTCGCAAGATAAAAGCAGGCATAGTACATTTACTGCATGTACAGTATCTCACAAAAGTGAGTACACCCCTCATATTTCATCAAACATTTTAGTATATCTTATCAAGAGACAATACCACACAAATGAAACTTTAGTATATTTTAGAAAAGTCCTGGCCATGGAATTCACCAGAGCTGCACAGGTTGTTGCTGGCATCCTCTTTCATTCCTCCACAATGACATAACGGATCTGCTGGATGCTAGAGACACATGGTGCTTCTCCACCTTTTGCTTGAAGATGCCCCACATGTGCTCAATAGGGTTCAGGTCTGGAGACATACTTGGCCACTCCATCACCTTTAACTTTAGCTTCATCAGCAAGGCAGTGTCATCTTGTGGTGTGTTTGGGGTGGTTATTATGTTGGAAAACTGCTGTTCGGCACAGTTTATGAAGGGAGGGCATCATCTTATGCTTCAGAATGTCACAGTGCATGTTGGAATCCATGTTTCCCTCAATGAACCGCAGCTCCCCAGTACCAGCAGTACTCATGCAGCCCCAGACAATGATGCTACCACCATGCTTGAAATTGTCTTGGTACTCCTCACCAGGGCGTCGCCACACATGCTGGACACCCTCTGAGCCAAACAAGGCCCTTAGACTTATCAGACCACAGGACATGGTTCCATTAATTCATGCTCTTGGCCAGGTTGTCATCAGCAAACTGTTTGCAGGCTTTTTTGTAAGTCAGCTTCAGAAGAGGCTTCTTCTGAAACCATACAAACAGACTTGTTGCAGTGTGTGGTGCATGGTCTGAGCACTGACAAGCTGACCTTTCACTTCTGCAACCTCTAAAGCGGTGCTGGCTGCACTCTGAAGCAGAGCTGTACCTGACGCACAGCACAAGGACTCAACATCTTTGATCGACCCTAGCGAGGCCTGTTCCAATTGAAACCCATTTTGGAAAACCTCTGTATGACCCTGGCCACTGTACTGTAACTCAGTTCCAGGCTGTTATAACTTCTTATAGCCTTGGCCATATTTGTGGAGAGCAACAATTCTAATTCTCAAATCCCCAGAAAGTTCTTTGCCATGAGGTGCCATGTTGAACATCCAGTGGTCAGTATGAGATAATTTTACTCAAAGCACCAATTTTTAACTGCTCTAGAACAAGATACACAAATGTGTATGGTCCTGTCAAGCAGACAAAAACATGAACATGATGAATAGGACGTGGCTTTGTATGGTTAAACGATGCATAGCTGTTATCACTATCTGTTGGCAGCTTTTTTGATAATAATGGCTGTATGTTGAGTTATTTTCAGAGGACAGTAAATATTTACTGCTGTACAAGTTGCACATTGACTACTCTAAAATACAGGTGCATCTCAATAAATTAGAATGTTGTGGAAAAGTTAATTTATTTCAGTAATTCAACTCAAATTGTGAAACTTGTGAATGAAATAAATTCAATGCACACAGACTGAAGTAGTTTAAGTCTTTGGTTCTTATAATTGTGATGATTTTGGCTCACAAGCAAACTTCACAAGGAATGGACTGAGGTTGAGGTCATGGCATCAAGAGCAACCACACACAGACGTGTCAAGGAATTTGGCTACAGTTGTCGTATTCCTCTTGTTAAGCCACTCCTGAACCACAGAAAACACCAGAGGCGTCTTAACTGGGCTAAGGAGAAGAAGAACTGGACTGTGGGCTAAGGAGAAGAAGAACTGGACTGTTGCCCAGTGGTCCAAAGTCCTCTTTTCAGATGAGAGCGAGTTTTGTATTTAATTTGGAATGCAAGGTCCTAGAGTACTGGAGGAAGCGTGGAGAAGCTCATAGCCCAATTTGCTTGAAGTCCAGTGTTAAGTTTTCACATACTCTGTGATGATTTCGGGTGCAATGTCATCTGCTGTTGTTGGTCCATTGAGTTTTTAGAAAACCAAAGTCACTGCACCCGTTTACCAAGACATTTTGGAGCACTTCATGCTTCCTTCTGCTGACCAGCTTTTTAAAGATGCTGATTTCATTTTCCAGCAGGATTTGGCACATGCCCACACTGCCAAAAGCACCAAAAGTTGGTTAAATGATCATTTAACTCTTTCAAGTTGGTGTGCTTGACTGGCTAGCAAACTCACTAGACCTGAACCCCATAGAGAATCTATGGGGTATTGTGAAGAGGAAAATGAGAAACAAGAGACCAAAAAATGCAGATGAGCTGAAGGCCACTGTCTAAGAAACCTACATTCCATACCACCTCAGCAGTGCCACAAACTGATCACCTCCAGGCCACGCCAAATTGAGGCAGTAATTAAAGCAAAAGGAGCCCCTGCCAAGTATTGAGTACATATACAGAAAATCAACATACTTTCCAGAAGACCAACCAATAAAAATGTTTTTTTTTTATTGGTCTTATGAAGTATTCTAATTTGTTGAGATAGTGAATTGCTGGGTTTTTGTTAAATGTGAGCCAAAATCATCACAATTAAAATAATCAAAGACTTAAGCTACTCCAGTCTGTGTGTATTGACTTTATTTAATATACGAGTTTCACAATTTGAGTTGAATTACTGAAATAAATGAACTTGTCCACGGCATTCTACTTTATTGAGATGCACCTGCATATCCAAGTTTCATATCTATAGTATTGTCCCCTGAAACTATATACTAAAATGATTGCTGAAATGTGAGGGGTGTACTCACTTTTGTGAGATACTGTATATTTGAATAATAATCAGTTAATTAGTTCATTTTTGTAACACTTTAGTGTAAGGACCAATTCACATTATTAACTAGTTGCTTATTAGCATGCCTATTATTAAGATATTGGCTGTTTATTTGTACTTACAAGGCACAAATTCTGCTCGACTATATTTTACATCCCCAATCGATACCTAAACTTAAGAAATACCCTCTTATTTATGAATAAGCGGTAAATTAGGGGCTTAATAATAAGAATTGTAACATAAAATTGGAATGGAAAATAAAGAGTGAGCTTGATTTCTTCTTACTTCATGTCAGAAGTATTAATCATCATTCTCACATGCTGACATTTTTATTTAATTTCAAAGCTGATCGTAATGCACAACTGACCAGGTAATATGTTCTATAAGTTTAGAAGTTGACCTGACAATATACAGTTTACCAAGACAATGTGTCCGGTATGCTCGACGTTTGGAAAGAGAAGGTTAAAGAGAATCCCTGTGCTTCAGCTCTGTCTGTCATGTTAATGTGTAAGTGTGTGAAGAAGTGATGTTTTTGCTGATGGCACTGGAGAGTGAATGTTTATGGGTAAACAAAAGTATGTGTGAAGAGCCTTCAAAAAAAGAAAAAAAGACAGCCGTTTAGCATGCACTGGATTACATTTTTTTTTTTGTAATAAGGACCCTAAAATGCATTTATCTTCTCTAGCACATGACTGAAATGAAGCCCCATTAAATACTTTCATTTTCAGGCAACTTAACACCTGTGTTTTATTCATATATTTATTTTTGCCTTTCAACAAGGAGAGGATGAAGCCTCAATGTGTGAGCACTGTTATGTAGTCTGTCTCTCTCTCTCTCTCTCTCTCCCTCTCTTTCACTCCTCATGAAGTGTTATTTACTAGCGAGATATCATCCTCTCTTTAATCCTCTTAGCATTGGATTTCAGTTGTACTTACAGCGTCCTGCACCTTCTAAACTGCTGCCTGCTAAAGCTGCATAAACACACATAAAGGTGCATCATAGGCTATACTGACTCTAGAATTGAGCAGCATGCAGAGAGAGTGAGGAGAGAGGCTTGGCTTTCTAAGATACTTATTTAGCGGGGACATGGACTGTTCAATTCAGTCCGAGGTCTTGTTCAGAGTATAGCTCAGGATTGGACTGGCGAGTTTCTGCATACATCTGTTACAAAATTAAACTATTGCAACTTTGTAGTCTGGAGGTAGCCAACATCAAAAGCTACTTTAACGGTATGATGCAGTGCTAAGGCATTAGGTATCAATTCCTTTGTGGATTTAAAATTTCCCGGAGCAAGTATCTGTTTGGTGGATGAAAAAATATTTGTTATTTTTGCATTTGCATAAATGTTTTTTGAGATTGTGGCTAATATGTTTGAATCACTTACATGTTTTAAAACTTCTAAGCTGAAGTAAATGTTTGTTGTGGTCCTGGAAGTTTCTGTCACATGCTATATATGAACTACTGGTCAAAGTTAAATGAATAATTAATATCAGAATTAATTAATATCAGAAATAAATCAATATTCGGAAAATATCAGAAAATTAACACTCAGAAATCATTCTAATATATATATATATATATATCACTTTGATCAATTTGATGCATCCAAGAATAATACATCTTACGAATAAAAATAAGAAGTAGAAGAATATGTTTTCCATCACAGCAATAAAATATGTTAAAATCGAAAAGTTTATCATAATATTACAGTTTTTTTCTGTATTCTTAATCAAATAAATGTAGATTGTGTGTGCATAAGAGTTCTTTCAAAAACAAACAAAAAGCAAACAAACAAAAAAACGGATATTTAAATTGTTTGACAAATACATTTAACATTAAAGGGGTCATCTGATGCCCATTTTCCACAAGCTAAAATTATTCTTTAGGGTCTTAATGAAAAGTCTATAACATATTTTGGTAAAAATTGCTCAGTGTAAAACAACATTTTTACCAATCAGCTTTTTTACCCTGTCTAAAACAGCTCTTTTCTGAGCAAGCTGTATTGTGACATGCTGCTTTAAATGCAAATGAGCTCTGCTCGCCCCGCCCTCCTCTTCCGAGCTGCTCTCTGAGAGATAAACTTTAGCCACATTCATTGTGAAACTTGCTTACTAGCACTTTATTAGGAAAGGTTATTTACAAAGATTCATAAAAAAAAAGTATACTCACTTCTTCTGTAGGTGAAGCTGGACCACGAATGATTTGCGCAAAAATAGACATATTTAGGCAGATCGGGAGCGCATTCCCTTCAAAAACAAAAATAACTGGCTGTGTCTTCAGCGGCTTAGATGCAACCAGAACAACAAAAGAGCAACAATATATAAGTATTATATACAGTATATATACTGTATATATACACACACAAAAGGTGCAATTTGTAGGGGGGTGGGGGGGTGGGGAGGATTTCCCCTCCTCTGGTCTATGCATCCCTGCCTCTGCTGAATTAGTTTTATTCCCGGTGCGGATAAAATTATTCATGAAATGCACTATGAAGTCCCGTTCTGAATCAAATGATTCGCGAAATGAACTTTCAAGTCCCGTTATGAATCAAATGAATCGCGATACGCACTTTAAAGTCCCGTTCTGAATCAAATGATTCGCGAAATGAACTTTCAAGTCTCCTTATGAATCAAATGAATCGCGATACGCGCTTTGAAGTCCCATTCTGATTCAAATGATTCGCAATCCGATTGGAGCAATTCAAAACAGTGAATAATTTTGCGACGCAATGGTTTAACTGACTCAGAGTTTCAAAAAGCTCTGTTGAGAAAGTTCTTTGTTCGCTTCCTCTATATAATTTATTGGTTGTTTGAATCACATTGTTTTTATCAAATTGTGATCACGTTAAATACAGTTTCCGTCGTATTAAAACATTTCATGACGTGATATCCATTTACTTGCCTAAAAAGATGGATTTATGATGTGCATTGTTAACAGATTACACTCACATTAGGTTAGCAGTGGTTCTCAACCTTTTTTTCCACCGGGCCGCACTATGATCCAAGTGTTGCAAGTCTCACGTGCCGCACGCAAGCATGTCATTTACATATTACGTCATCAATACAAACCAACCAGATTTATAATATTATTTATAGCCTAAATATTATGATATCTTAATGATTACATTTATTTAAATAAATCATTCTACTCACCAATAATAAAACACCTGATGCTGTTGGGAACCAATTTTGTGAAATTCTGCTCGAAATGAGTAACAGCTCAGTGAAGTTGAGATTGTAAATTGCAGTCTGTAAGATGCGCACGGAAGTGTTACTTGACACGCAACATTGTAGAAAGTGTGTGTTCACAAATGTAGCCTATGTTGATGCAAATATGAAAATAATTTTCGAATTTAATAATCTGAGGTTCTCCCCAGAGATGTTTTTTGGTGATTGCTGCGTAGTAATTTATGGGTGTTTCTTTTTTGCCTGAACACCTTCAAGTGGGTAGCGGGGCAAACCGAAACTAAGTCCAGCACTCTCTTCACTGCTGATGCTGCGACTATTCTTGTTTGAATGCGTTCCTTCACTGGCATTTTCCACATTTTGTTTTCTCCCTTAACAAATTTGTCCATTCTGATGCTCAATTTTACAGAACTAATGGCTGCTGATTACTATTTGAAATTAATTCTGCCAAAGTGCGCACTTGTAAGTGTTAGTTAAATGCGTAACATTAATTACGTGAGTACATAGATCTGCTCATGGCTGAAAATAATATATGAAAAACAAAATTATTTTACATGACAAAAAATGAGCTTATATTTGTTTAGTACATTTTTAAATGAATGTAAAAACTAAAACTAATTGTAAAACTGAAAGTTATTTTTTAATTATGTTCAACACATAAGACTGTAACATTCAGCATGGTGGGCCTCATTCGGATTCGTGACGGGCCGCATTCAGATTCATGATGGGCCGCGGGTAGAGAAACGCTGGGTTAGGCTATTATCCTGGTTTGAAAAAAAAGTTTTCAAAAGCATTCCCCCCTCTGATTTTTTTCACAGATCACACCCTGTATATATATATATATATATATATATATATATATATATATTAGTATCTCACAGAAGTGAGTACACCCCTCACATTTTTGTAAATATTTAATTTTATATTTTCATGTGACAACACTGAGGAAATGATACTTTGCTACAATGTATAGTAGTGAGTGTACAGCTTGTATAACAGTGTAAATTTGCTGTCCCCTCAAAATAACTCAACACACAGCCGTTAATATCTAAACTGCAGGCCACAAAAGTGAGTACACCCCTAAGTAAAAATGTCCAAATTAGGCAAAATTAGCTATTTTTCCTCCCCGGTGTCCTGTGACTCGTTAGTGTTACAATGTCTCAGGTGTGAATGGGGAGCAGGTGTGTTAAATTCGGTGTTATCGCGTTCACTCTCTCATATTGGTCACTGGAATTTCAACATGCACCTATTGGCAAAAAACTCTCTGAGGATCTGAAAAAAAAAAGAATTTTTGCTCTACATAAAGATGACGTAGGCTATAGAAGATTGCCAACACCATGAAACTGAGCTGCAGCATGGTGACCAAGACCATACACCGGTTTAACAGGACAGGTTCCACTCAGAACAGGCCTCGCCATGGTCAACCAAAGAAGTTGAGTGCACATGCTCAGCGTCATATCCAGAGGTTGTGTTTGGAAAATAGATGTATGAGTGCTGCCAGCATTGCTGCAGAGGTTGAAGGGGGGGGAGTCAGCCTGTCAGTGCTCAGACCATACGCCGCACACTGCATCAAATGCATGGCTGTCGTCCCAGAAGGAAGCCTCTTCTAAAGATGATGCACAAGAAAGCCCGCAAACAGTTTGCAGAAGACAAGCAGACTAAGGACATGGATTACTGGAACCATGTCCTGTTGTCTGATGAGACCAAGATAAACGTATTTGGTTTAGATGGTCTCAAGCGTGTGTGGCGGCAACCAGATGAGAAGTACAAAGACAAGTGTGTCTTGCCTACAATCACTGAGGGTAAAGGTGATGGACTGGCCAAGCATGTCTCCAGACCTAAACCCTATTGAGCATATGTGGGGCATCCTCAAACGGAAGGTGGAGGAGCACAAGGTCTCTAACATCCACCAGCTCTGGGATGTCATCACGGAAGAGTGGAAGAGGACTCCAGTGGCAACCTGTGAAGCTCTGGTGAATTCCATGCCTAAGAGGGTTAAGGCAGTTAATGGAAAATAATGGTGACCACACAAAATATTGACACGTTGGGCCCAATTTGGACATTTTCACTTAGGGTTGTATTTACCTTTGTAGCCAGCGGTTTAGACATCAATGGCTGTTCGGAGTTATTTTGAGGGGACAGCAAATTTACACTGCTATACACAGTGTTGGGGAAAGTTACTTTTAAAAGTAATGCATTACAATGTTGCGTTACTCCCTAAAAAAAGTAACTAATTAGGTTACTTAGTTACGTTTTATGGAAAGTAATGCCTTACATTACTTTTGCATTACTTTCGCATTCATTTTTAAATATGAGCAGGGCTTGATTGTTTGTTTTTAATACAATAAGTTATATTTATAGCAAATGTAAAAGCCTTTCACACCAAAAAGTGTACTGAATAAACCTCAGACTGAAGGACGAGTAAATCACGTCTGTACAGTAGAACACAGAAGAAGATTTAACACTCTTCAGCAATAAAAAAAAACAAAACAACGAAGCACAATTGTTGGTTTATCTAAAGTAATTTTAGCTTATTAGTATGGTTGAACTGGATCATCACAGGTCAGCAGCAAACACATTGGTTAATAAAATGAGATATATTTGTGTTGTTTAACATATTTCATTATTGCAGGTTTGCGTCATATTCTGAGTTTGCATTTCACTGTTTTTATTAATTTTGATGAATACTGAATCTGTTTTTTGTGAGTGGGATGAATTAATACACATTCACATTTAGTCTAGATTAGAACTACAGTAAGATCATGTTCACACAGCGCACTGTCAGTCAATAAATGGAAAAAAGTAACTCAGATATTTTCTAGTAAATTAAAAAGTAATGTGTTACTTTACTAGTTACTTGAAAAAAGTAATATTATTACATAACTCACATTACTTGTAATGTTTTACCCCCAACACTGGTTAGACAAGCTGTACACTCACTACTTTACATTGTAGCAAAGTGTCATTTCTTCAGTGTTGTCACATGAAAAGATATAATAAAATATTTACAAAAATGTGAGGGGTGTACTCACTTCTGTTGTGTATATATATATATATATATATATATATATATATATATATATATAATACAAATTAGATAGAAGATATATAGAATAAAAGCTAGAATAGATAGAGCTAATGTTAGAGGGTCAATGTATTATTATTTTATAATAAATTAAAAAGAAAACAAGTAGACCGAATAGAAAACACTAAATACTGTAATAGTACATATGGACTGTTAGTATATAAACACTGAATACTGTTTATTATGCTAATATTCCCTTGAATTTGTAAGCATGTGAGTTCAAACAAAACATTTATATTGAAGGCCAAACAAATTTCCTATTAGAGACCTCAAGTAGTGTTTGGCTAACATTGAGCTCAGACATCAGTCTCGCGAGGTGACAGTGGCACTGTGAGGTTTTTAATGTTCACTCTGTCCCTCAAGAGCTCTGTCAGACCCTCTCTTCCCTCTGTGACTCCTCCGCTCTGTGTGTGTGTGCGTGTGTGTGTGTGTGTGTGTGTGTGTGTGTGTGTGTGTGTGTGTGTGTGTGTGTGTGTGTGTGTGTGTGTGTGATGCACATATATGTATGTGAGGTATGGTATCTCCAGCTAGAGGCGAACAATATGGATTTGAAATATTAGACGCCGTTGTGATTGAACATGGCTCTCTTATCACCAGGTTGCCAGGTAGGTGCACTATAACGATGACTTATCACCTGGGTGAGTAACAGCAAGTATATAACAAGATTCCCTGATGTGACAAATGCCACCCCCAGGACACCCTGTACCCAACCTCTCACAAACAGGGCAACAGATGTGCCCCTGTACCTTACATTTCAACATATACTCACATATACCTTTACAGCTAAATATGGCCTTTGCTAAGTCGAGGGTAGAGGATATAGTCATTTTAATAGTCATTTACCACCTTGTCACCATTTGTTTTATGCTATGTACTATATACGTATAGTCGTTCTCTTTTTCTTTTTATAGGTTATATAGGCCTTTATAACCACTTAGTAGTTCTTCATGTAAGTGACACACATTCATTCATTCATGCATGCATTCATTTATACATGCATTTATTTATTGTCTGTCTGTCAGGCTGTCTGTCCATCATGCGTCTATCTATTAAAAGAGAATCTGGGTTTAAATCTATAGTGACATGAGGGTGGGTAGGGGGTGACATTGTTACATTAATTCATTTATGTATTAGTGTAAATACATTTATATAATTGTATAAATAAAATTGTCCTTTAAAAAAAATTATATATCTATTATAAATATATGTACACTGAACAAAATTATAAATGTAACACTTGTTTTTGCCCCCATTTTTCATGAGCTAAACACAAAGATCTAAGACTTTTTCTATGTACACAAAAGGCCTATTTCTCTCAAATATTGTTTACAAATCTGTCTAAATCTGTGTTAGTGAGCACTTCTCCTTTGCCGAGATAATCCATCCACCTCACAGGTGTGGCATATCAAGATGCTGATTAGACACCATGATTATTGCGCAGGTGTGCCTCAGGCTGGCCACGATAAAATGGCACTCTAAAATGTGCAGTTTTATCACACAGCACAATGTCACAGACGTAACAAGTTTTGAGGGGGCCAGCATACTCACCGGATATGTCTGCATGTTTGGGATGCTCTGGGTTAGCGTATACAACAGCGTGTTCCAGTTCCTGCCAATATCCAGCAACTTCACACAGCCATTGAAGATGAGTGGATCAACATTACACAGGCCACAATCAACAACCTGATCAACTCTATGAGAAGGAGATTTGTTGCACTGCATGAGGCAAATGGTGATCACACCAGATACTGACTGGTTTTCGAAACCGTATACTAATAATTAAAAAGAAAATGTCTCTTTTTGTTGTAGTGATATTTTATTTTGAGTAACATGAATCTGTTTCATTATTAGAAATTAGTAAATGCTTTGCTTCCAGTTTTATTTAGTTATATGCACACAGGTGCATCTCAATAAAATAGAATGTCGTGGAAAAGTTCATTTATTTCAGTAATTCAACTCAAATTGGGAAACTCGTGTATTAAATAAATTCAATGCACACAGACTGAATTAGTTTAAATCTTTGGTTCTTTTAATTGTGATTATTTTGACTCACATTTAACAAAAAACCCAACAATTCTCAACAAATTAGAATATGGTGATATGTCAATTAGCTAATCAACTCAAAACACCTGCAAAGGTTTCCTGAGCCTTCAAAGTGGTCTCTCAGTTTGGTTCACTAGGCTGTACAATCATGGGGAAGACTGCTGATCTGACAGTTGTCCAGAAGACAATCATTGTTCACAAGGAGGGTAAGCCACAAACATCCATTGCCAAAGAAGCTGGCTGTTCACAGAGTGCTGCATCCAAGCATGTTAACAGAAAGTTGAGTGGAAGGAAAAAGTGTGGAAGAAAAAGATGCACAACCAACCGAGAGAACCGCAGCCTTATGAGGATTGTCAAGCAAAATCGATTCAAGAATTTGGGTGAACTTCACAAGGAATGGACTGAGGCTGGGGTCAAGGCATCAAGAGCCACCAAACACAGACGTGTCAAGGAATTTGGCTTCAGTTGTCATCTGAGGCGTCTTACCTGGGCTAAGGAGAAGAAGAACTGGACTGTTGCCCAGTGGTCCAAAGTCCTCTTTTCAGATGAGAGCAAATTTTGTATATCATTTGGAAACCAAGGTCCTAGGAGGAAGGGTGGAGAAGCTCATAGCCCAATTTGCTTGAAGTCCAGTATTAAGTTTCCACACTCTGTGATGATTTGGGGTGCAATGTCATCTGCTAGTGTTGGTCCATTGTGTAAAAAAAAAACTAAAAAAAACAATGGATTTGGCACCTGCCCACACTGCCAAAAGCACCAAAAGTTGGTTAAATGGCCATGGTGTTGGTGTGCTTGACTGGCTAGTAAACTCACCAGACCTGAACCCCATAGAGAATCTATGGGGTATTGTGAAGAGGAAAATGAGAAACAAGAGACCAAAAAATGCAGATGAGCTGAAGGCCACTGTCAAAGAAACCTGCATTCCATACCACCTCAGCAGTGCCACAAACTGATCACCTCCAGGCCATGGCGAATTGAGGCAGCAATTAAAGCAAAAGGAGCCCCTACCAAGTATTGAGTACATATAGAGTAAATGAACATACATTCCGGAAGGCCAACAATTCACTAAAAAGTTTTTTTGTATTGGTCTTATGAAGTATTCTAATTTTTTGCTTCCCCTCCTTGTGAAGGGTGTCAATTATTGTATTCTGGACAACTGTCAGATCGACAGTTTTTCCCATGATTGTGAAGCCTAGTGAACCAAACTTAGAGACCATTTTGAAGGCTCAGGAAACCTTTGCAGGTGTTTTAAGTTGATTAGCTTTTTGGCATGTCACCATATTCTAATTTGTTGAGATAGTGAATTGGTGGGTTTTTGTTATATGTGAGCCAAAATTGATCACCATTAAAAGAACCAAAGACTTAAACTACTTCAGTCTGTGTGCATTTAATTTATTTAATACACAAATTTCACAATTTGAGTTGAATTACTGAAATAAATGAACTTTTCCATGACATTCTAATTTATTGAGATGCACCTGTATATATTGTGCCATATCATGAAGAAAGGCATTGCTGTTCTAAAGCTGCATGATAATTCAGCTAAATAATTCATAATGATTGATAGTGCTAATGTGAAGGGAATTACAATGCCCTGTAATTGTTCCAGAGTCACACAATAATATAACAATAATACAATGCTTTGTATGTTAATATTGTATTTTTCTTGTCTTTCTTGTGCCATTTGAAGAAAAACATATATGTTTGTAAGATCTCAGTTTTTCTGCAGCACTGGGGTAGAAAAGTCCCTCATGAGGGAACACTCATGGATTTAGTGTCAGACTAGGTCAGAGTAACAGTCACAGGGTTCAAGCCATCTTGTCGCTGTCATAAGTGGGCAACATTTGCTATTTGACTTCCCATGTATATGAGTATGTGTGGTGTGTGGGAGCGTGTGGAGTCAGGGAAGTCACCCTGAAGTATTTGGAGGCCTATCATGTTGCATGTCAGAAGAACCAACCAACCTTGCTTCAAGCCAATAACTGCTGACCTTTGACCCAAATGTTAAACCAAAAACAGATGCCCATCAACTGATTCATATCCGGCCTTTACATAAGCTTGTTAGGATTTTTTTCACAACCTCCAGATTGTTATTTTTATAATTTCACATGTGTCACTTGAGAAAAACTATTTAATTCTGGATTATATGTGGTGCCTTCTGTCCTTCAGACTTTTATTATGAAGTTATTTCCTCTAGTCTTGTCTCGTGGATCCATCCTGATTGCATCCAGGTGTTTTTTGTATTTGTAAATTAGATCCCCATCCATCAACAGCCCCCATATTGTCCTGCATTGTTTTGTGTAGCACTGTTTAAGTAGATGAGTTTCTGCTGATATTTTGAGTAATTTTATTGTCTTATGTCTTTTTGCCCGCACTTTCATAAATTAGTACATTTTTGTAAAAGTGAAGATTTAGATTCAAAGATTTATTGACCACTGTTGATAAACTCCCATTCTGGTGTTCTGATATCAGTAAAGGCTTGTACTCCTGAGTTGAAACAGAATGGCTTGTCAACAGCAGGCTCTTTTAGCGAGGTCACTATGATTCTGTTTACTTTTCAGAAGAATATTTACCCTCTGGGCTTTTTGAAAGCATCCTGTGAAAGTTCACCCAAGAAAAGCAATGGGAAAGAAAATATACACTCTCAGATCACAGACGGCATTATAACGTTGGGCTCCAGGATGCCAGAGCTCATTATAAGAGGAGGAATTAGATCTGCATAGTTATGCACTTGATAAATGTCTGGGTGGGATCCTGCTTTTACTTTCTCATGACTTTAGCCAAACAATTTTTTCCCTTTTTACCAAATTCTTTTTGCAACTCACTAATCTTGCTTCCTTTTTAAAATTTGATTGCACATAGGATGGAGATAAACTATGCTCTCTAACATTGTTTTCCAATCCACTCCTACAGGCTTTTCACATTTAGCTATAAGTTTCTAGTCATGTATGTGTGTGAATAATACAAGTAGTTGTAAGTAATAGTATGTGTAGTTCATAATGTAAACTACCCAGGACAATAGTTTCAATCCACAAGTATAAACGTAAATTTATATTATATTAGTAGCATTCCACACACTACTTGGAAATATGACATTCCAGAAATAAAAACAACTCTCATCGGGATATAATTTATTCTGTGCCTCTTTCATAAATCAGTTGACTGAAACTACAACAATTTTATGGTTAAAATGAATTTCAACTCACTTGAACCCAAAAACAAGTTGAGTTCCTTGTTTGCTCGAGTCCGTTTTAACAACTCTGTTTAGATCTGAAATTTATATTATCTGCAAAACACATAACTGTCTGGTGTTCATGACGAACCAACTTATTTTGTAGGGTCTCTTGCTTCCAGATCCTTTTCATCTGTTTACTGCAAGATCCTGACCTGTCCAATATAGTGGACACACAGACACATTGCAATAACTGCTTTACAATGTTACTTTAATTTGATGACCACCACTAGCATAAAATGATTCAATATTGAATGTGCTCTTTTTTTTAGTTGTTGGTGTTATTCAGAGACCGTTTAAACAATAATAACATTTGGGAAAGATTCCTGAATGCAAACTTGTGTGGGTCGGATTAAACCATCAATAAGCACTATCAGTAGTGTTAGGCTCCAGACTAATGATTTATACTCCCTAACATGGGGCTGATCTCTATCAGATTGATGAATGCACCAACCAATCATGTTCCTGCAAACCCACAGCATGTACATACACCAATAAGTGATGATAAACGGCTCCCGTCAGAGTTATTTATGCATTAAAGGGGGCCTAGCATTGGCCCACCATGGGGTGGAGTTTCCATATTCATTCTCCCAGTCGGTAGGTGGTCTTTTTTTTTTTCTTTGCTCATCCTCCCCTGATCTAGAGGTTCTGCTTAACCTCCCTCGCAGATGACTGAGGGATGCGTCCCAGCTAGGGAGAGGACTGTGGCCTGTGGTTCATCCCACACAATCTTACAACAGAAACCGCCCTCGCAGAGTTTATGTTCTTCAGATGCCTGTGGTGGACATGGAGGGATGCACATGGGGGATCAGGAGGCCATAAATGGGCTTGTCATGAAGGAACGTGGTTCTTTCTACATCCTGTCTCTGTTTAACACGTTTAATGTGTGGGTGTTATTGTGTGTCCACTGTGTTCATGTCATAGTAGAAATGCCGTAATTACAAGTTTCCAACTCTGACATATTGCTTTCTATCTGTCTGTCTACATGTTTATTTTTGTTTAGGCAGAAGTGTAAAATGTAATGTTTTTTCACCTCATGCCATAATCTACTTTTTGTGGTGTCTATGGTTTTTTTGTTTCCTTGAGGAAATTGTTTTATTCAGCTGAATTTTGATCATATCCTAGGTAGGTATTATCTTCACATCTTTTATAATTTTATCTGGTTTTCACCATGAAAATAGCCATGTAAGCCAAAGTATTTAATGCCAAACATATATTTATTTGTATGTATGTATGCATTTACTCTATAACAAAGCACTAAATATAGTTAGTATAATACACACCCCTAAAAGCAAAAAATAAATACAAATAAATAAAAAATCCTGTGCAAGGTTAAGCCCCATTCACACCAAGAACGATAACTATAAAGATAACGATATTAGCATCCACACCAGCTAAATATATCATCTCTTTATTCTAAGCACATGCGCATCTGCTGCTTTAAATTCTCGAGCTCCTTATAGCAGGATGGATTCTGATTGTGTGTCAATGTTTTTATTTTTCATCAGCTTAAATCATTTTGAAAGTGATTCCAATGATATCGTTTCTCTGTGCTTTTATCGTTAAAGTTGTGGTGAGAACTCTGCTAAGAACTTCTTTAATATTGAGAATGATTTTTTAGAACTATATCTTTATCGTTATAATTATAGTTATCGTTCTTGATGTGAACAGGGCTTTAGTCTTTATTTATTTGATCATTTTCCCTGAATTTAATTTATTTTAATTCAATTATTTTTTATTTTAAGTATAGTTTGTATATTGAATATAAATAGGTATAATTTGTATAGTGTATAATTTTGAGTTACAGAACCAACAAATTTTGTGCCTGATCGGCAGTATGTATACATACGTCTGTGTTTTGAAGACAGAAATAAATACTGTATTCTATGTGAGATAGCTGAATTGTTACTTTTTAATTTTTAGCCACCTTCAGCTGCCTTTTGAACAAAGATTCTCATAGTTCCGAGTCTTTCTGAGCTGATGAGGTTCAGTTTTTATTGTGCAGGTGAGCTGTGTGTGCTGCTGACCTCAGAGCAGTGACTTTATGAGCTTCCTTCTCTTCTCATTCTCCTATTTGTTTTCCTCTGTCTCCTCTTCTCTACTGTACGTTAAGTCTTAGAATTTTCGAGTTTTATGGATGAAGAGAGATTACAAGGAGCAGTGAAGGACAGTTCATGTGTATGTATGTGTATATGTATATATACATATATAGGCATATAGATGAGTTTGTGTTTCTCGGCTCACTTGCACTGAACAATGCAGCAGTGCAGAAAGGACTCGCTCGTAAATGTCATGTTCCTTCAGACAGCCAGGACAGATGAGATGCACACTGTGGTACGGCTTAAAATCACACACTTAAGTGCACAGGTGTGTGCTTTTTAAGAATGTGCTTTCAGTCAGAGCAAGGGTCTGGGAAGTGCATCTCCTTGAGCACACAGACTCTTTAATTGCAGAAGTTTCCAACCCCAAGCTGTTAAACAGACATTGGACCACTGTGCTCAAGCCATCTAAACTAAAGTGACAGTTATTGGCCCCTCTCGCCCAGGAAAAAACATTGAGCTATTTCCTGTTGTGTCCCATTTCGCAGTAGGAGTGTATTCCCATGCATTTGATATGGTCATATTAACCATGCACTCATGAGCTCAGTCCATAACTCATGACTCAGGCTGAAATTTACAGTTCTTCACTACATTAAAATATTCTCTGCATGTGTTTTTCCCTATTGACCGAATTCCCATGATACCGTTTTTCATAAAGCATGCCACATGTAATGCTTGTGTACTGTCTATCAAGCACTTGAATGGTGCTCCTTGTTATCATAGAATAGGTGATGGTAGGTAATACAGGGAAGTGATTCACTTTTGTTTCTAGTGTATTTGCACTTAGTTTCATGATAACATGCTGTTAATTATCTGGCAGTTCACTACAAAGATTAATGAGGAGATGGACTGGTCTGTATTTGTTACAAAGTGCATATTATTATTTTATTTTATTTTATTTTACTGCTAATTAAAACATTTAGTTTAGTTAAAACATATTTATCCATCTTATGTATGTATGTATGTATTTTGTTATTGTTTGTTATTTGTTTTTGTTATTGTTTTTTTGTTTGTTTATTTATTTACTTGTTCACTTATTTATTTGCTGTACGGCTAAATCTGGCTGATGCTGATAATTTTTTTGATGTTATGGTTAACATTTGTTGAAAACTGTGTTCTTCTAAAGTGTAGAAAACTCAGAAGAGAAGACCAGGAGACTTCGGATTGGATTGTCAGCAGAATTTCTTTATTCTATGACATGTCTTGTTATCTGTAGTCATCGAAATCTCATCTTAAGTCATTTTTACAGGGTATCTTTATAGTCAGGATTGGAGGAGGGACTTTTTTTAGGTTGAGACAAAACATCAAAGAAACATACATCTGAGGGCAATAAACCTAACGAATAAAGGTTCAATCTCTCAGTAGTCATTGATCTCATTGACAAAAGGCACAGCTGTCCCAAGCCCAAATGGTCAGGAAACGATCTCAAGCACCTTTGCCTTGCCCGACACCTCTTAGTCAGGACGTGAATCCACATCAAACATAGAATAACATTTGTGATCCTTCAATCCCCTCTTTGAGAGTTCTAATAACTCTCACAAAAATACAAATTTAGACACTTAAAAGTTAATTCTTGTAACTTGTAATCGTTACAGGCACATTGTACATGTTCTGTGTTGCTTATATGTAATTGCATGCTGACACAGAAACAAAACATGCAATTAGGGTCCGTGAAGATTTTACGGGTAATAATCTTTTCTGGTTGGAACTGTCATTTCCTTGTGAGAGGCGGGCGTCATTTGCTGACAGAAACACTTGATACTGTGGATGCATAGATAGTACGCAAGTAGGAGAAACAACAGCAGAATTGCTATTTCCTTGATCCACAGCCAGGGTTTACCTAACAAGTTTCCGAACCATGAAGAATTATCTTCAGTCATCTGGTGTAATTTTGCTGAAAGACCAAGAATGTCTTGTTGGATTTTGTTCAAGTTCTCTGTTGGATCCATTAACCCGGTGCAGCATTCAGGACCGATAATGGTACAGGCTCCCCCTTGTGTTGCAAGGATGTAATCCAAGGCCACTCTGTTCTGTAAGATCATCATCTTGTGCGAGGCAAGAGTGTCTTTGATGTTGCCCAGGGCCAAAACCGTATCATTGGCCAATTTCTGTACTGAATCCGACAGGCTTCTGACTTGATCGAGAGCCTGCATGACACCATACGATGGGATTAATGCTCCAAGAGTTCTTGACCACCACGTTTGTACACAAGTGAGTCCTGGAATGCAGCCATCTTTGTTGGTAGAAGCTGAATTTTGTAGATGTGGAGAACTTGAGGTGGAGTGTGTATTTTCTCTGATGGCTGGTAGGACATAAACCAGGGTGCACCTGCCATTGAATTGGCTGGGTAGGATGCTGTAGACAGAAGTCCCACATAACCACAAAGTGCCAGTCGGTGGAGGAATCATACACCACTGATTTATGGCAAAAAGTTTCGGTAGGGATGGGTTCCCGTAGAGACACTCTTTTAAATCATTCTCCTCTTTCGTATTTGATGTAGTAACGTACACATCGAATTCGGTTCTTCTTTCAATCACAAAGCTGCAACGTTCACGAGGAATTTCACCCAGTGTAGTCGATGCTGGAGCATGATTTTCCATGCACCAATAGAACATCCTTGGCATGAGTAGATCTGTCATGATGGGAGTAGCTGAAGTTAGGTTGCAGGATGGTAGTCCAGGAATGCAACACGAAGAAGCTGGAGGAATTGTTACGTTGTGACATGTATCCTTGTTGTATAATCCACTGGTATGATGATCGAATAAGGTACACGTATCACATTTGGAGATAGGGTGTGCCACCCATGGGATTCCTGCTCCTACTGAAAGTGTGTGCGGCATGCAAACGTTCTTTCCAGCAAACAAGGCATTTCTTGACATATTCATCAGCTCTACGAATATGTTGTTTCTGGGGTCTACACTTTGCGTGATGTCCATGATGGTTAATAGTACGAAAATCTTGATCATGTTGATGGATGACTGAAGTTCCCGTATGTGAGTCTCTGCGTTGTGTATTTTTTTTTTTTTTTTTTTTCTTGTGTGATAGTTGGCTCGGCGATGGGTCTAGTTGTTTTCTAGAGGTTGTGGCTTTATCCGCAGGTGAGAAGGGTGGTGCATATGGATCTCAGGACAGCCATCAAATGGTGTCTGCACAGAGGAAGAAAGAAACACAAACAAGAGAGAACTAACGGCACAGAGCAGTATTTGTAGAGTCTGCATACATTAGGGTTGTATCCTCTGTTCAAAATATAGTCTGCTATGGTTGTTCCTTCTTTCCCTATTTCTTAATTCCTGCGACACCTAAAGAACAGTGAGGAAGGGATGGACTAATGGAGGGGAAAGGCCTATGAGGAAATCTTCACCTCAGGGTTGGCCCCCGAAGCCTGTTGCTTTCGGTTCTTCCCTGGGCTCCTCACTGGTTCTTGTGTCTGCCCTATCCTATCCCTGCAGGGGGAGGAACAACCTTACAATGTGACACATGAGTCCAAGTTTTCCTTCCCTGACACAATACTGCAGCTGCTGTAATCAACATCACTTGATGTGGTCCGTACCACTTAGGCTCTAATGGCTTGTTTTTGAATGCCTTTATCATGACCCATTGACCTGGGACGATTGTGTGTCCACCTTCTGGTGGAGTCTGCCAACACGACTCAACTCTCTCTTTGGCACTCTGCACTGCCTTTGTGAGGTTTTCACAGTAAGCAATCAGGGCATCTGAAGCAATGTGCACATCAGCATTTCTAAGATCAATCACACCTGGCATCTGCATTGGGCGTCCAGTAATAATCTCATGAGGGCTCAGTCCTACTGATCTGTTAGGTGATGCTCTCATACTACACAGTACTGCGGGCAGTGCTTCAACCCATGGTACTCCTTCCTGATGCATTTTGCTTAGCCTGGTTTTGATTGTTCTGTTTGATCGTTCAACCTGTCCTGATGCTTGTGGCCTATAGGGACAGTGAAGGTTCCACTTAATCTTCAACATTCTAGACACTTCCTTGACTACCTGTCCTGTGAAGTGGGTACCTTGATCTGAGTCAATGCAATCTGGTAATCCCCATCTGGGAATGAAATCAGTGACAAGACATTTAGCAGTATGTGCAGCTGTAGCGCGCCCTGTTGGATAAGCTTCTACCCATCTTGAGAACTTGTCTATTACTACCAAAACGTCAGTTTTTCCTTTACAAGGGGGCAACGATATGTAATCAACTTGCAGGTGACGAAATGGCCCTGGTGGAGCTGGGGTATGTGCTGCTGGTGTAATGGCTGCTGGTACATCATTATTTTTCTGACATGTAACACATCTCTTGACTGTTTCAGTGGCTGCGTTTCTGAATTTTGGATTCCACCATTGATTTGAGAACCTGTGATTCATCGTTGCTGGACCACTATGACCCAAACTGTGTATTTGTTGAGCCAAATATGGCAACAGTGATTCGGGAGCAACATACTTTCCCCCTTTGGTCCAGCAGCCGGATGAATCCACAGTGGCTCCTTTGTCTAACCATGTCCATGCTTCATATAGAGGAACGTCTTTATACAGATCAACGATTGATTCAGGAGGTAGAATTATCTTCTGTGCTGTACTACCTGAACACACTTGTACAGTTGCATAGAAACAAGCCTGTTTAGCCGCTACATCAGCAAGAGCATTACCTTTAGCTTCCGTAGTATTAGTTGTGAGATGTGCTTTCACTTTGATCACCGCTAATTTCTTTGGGAGTTTCATGGCAAACATTAAATCTTTCACTAATCCAGCATGCTTAATGGGGGATCCAGCAGAAGTTAGAAATTTTCTGGTTTGCCAAATGACACCAAAATCATGAATTACCCCAAAAGCATACCTGGAATCTGTGTAGATATTTGCAACCGATCCTGAAGCTAGCGTGCATGCTCTAGTTAAGGCTACTAGTTCTGCAGCTTGAGCTGAAAAATGATCTGGAAGACGACCTGAAGCAACTACTTCAGTGGTGGAAGTTACTGCATATCCTGCTCGTCTGTTACCTTCAATAACTTGAGCTGAACCATCAACAAACAACTCCAATTCTGCATTCTCTATGGGAGTTTCTGCTATTTCACTTGTCGCTGCATATGTAAGCGTAACACAATCATGAGTCATTTCGCCTTCATCCTCTAACACAAATTCAGTCATTGCAGACATCATACATGAGGATGGGTTCGTGACTGGTGCACGCTGTATAACAATATTCGGGGCTGTGAGAGTTGCTAACCAATTTCCCCAACGGGAGGAGGTGACAGAAGTGACTTTTGCTTGATTCATTAGTGCGGACACTGTGTGAGGGCATTTTACATTTACAGTCTGACCTAACACCATTCCTGATGAAGCCTGAAGCGCTAGATGAACTGCCTGTACTGCTCTGAGGCATGGGCCCATACCTTGAGCGACTATGTCAAGTTTACCGGAATAGTAATGAATTGGGCGTAAGCTGCCCCCATGATCTTGCATTAGACATGCAGTCATAAAGCCTAAGTGTTCATGGACATAAAGCACAAAGGGTCTATCAGATTGGGCAATTCCTAATGCTGGTGCTTGACATAGTGCTCTCTTCAAATCATTAAAAGCTTTGAGATGAAGTTCTTCCATACAAACAGTATCTGAATCTTTACCATGGCCTTTCAACAAATCATAGAGAGGCTGAGCAATCGAGGCATAGTCTTCAATCCAAGGTCTACAATAACCTGTTGTTCCTAAAAATGAGCGGAGTGTTTTAATGGTATTAGGCGGAGGTATGGCTTTGACTGAAGCCGCTCGATCCTGTGTAATGGATCTATTTCCTGCACCAATTGTTTGACCCAGAAATGTGACTTGCTTTTTAGCAACTTGAGCTTTGTGAAAGCTGCATTTGTGTCCTTTTTTATGCAAATAGTCCAACAATGATGCCAATTCAGTTTGATGTACCTCATGATCTGTTGAGGCAATCAAAATATCATCGACATATTGGATCATAGTGGACTGTTTTACCGGACATTCTGGGTCACACAAATCACGTCTGACAGCCTGATGATATATGGTTGGGGAGTTTTGAAATCCCTGTGGCAATCGTGTCCACTGGTATTGTTCATAGTCAACTGTGAAAGCTAACCATGGCTGGCTGTCAGAGTGCAACGGTACAGAAAAGAATCCATTAGACATATCAATTACTGAAAAAATCTTACAATCTAATGGTAAGCCATTACAAATTGTAGATGGATCTGCCACTAGGGGGGTGATTTTTTCAATATGTTTATTGGCTACTCTGTAGTCTATTGTAAGTCTCCATGTCCCATTAGATTTCTTGATGGGCCATATGGGTGAATTACATGGACTGTTGGTTTTAACTAGCACTCCTTGCGTCAGCAAATTTTCTACAATAAGTTTGATTCCCTGTATAGCTTCCTTATTAATCGGATATTGTTTGGTGACCGGAGGTGGAGTTCCTGTCAATTTAACTGGTTCTACACCTGTCAACAACCCACAATCATCCTTGTCTTTAGCCCAAATTGGATGATTCTGTAAGAAAGCATACTCGGGAGGGGTTGCATTATTGGTAGAAATCTGTGCTGAGGAAATTTTTACGCTAGTAGATTCTGAGGACATGTCTAAAGTTAGATTTATTTGTCTCAGAAGATCCATGCCTAAAATTGCACCTGTATTTAATGGAGCGCATAGTAATTTTGTAGTCAGAGTTTTTGGGCCAAATTGTACCTCTATGGGCGGAGTTTCATATAAAACAGAATCTTCACCTATTACACCAGTTAAACAAAGTTTGGTTTTCTTGTATGGGATGTTTAAACCTTGTGCCAATTTTGTAGGAATTACTGTAATTTCTGCACCTGTATCTAGCAAAAAATCAATCTCTTTCTCTTTTATGCTACCTTTCACAAAAATTCTTTGGTCATTGTGTTGGATTACAGGGGAAAGGTAGCTACTCACAGCCCCAATAATTAGTTTTTTTTCTGGTCTTGTTGTGCTCTTAGAAGAGCCTGAACTAGCTGTCCTACAGTTTCAGTGGTCACTGGCGGAACTACTTCAGGGTTGTGTGCAGGCTGAGAAGGAGCAGAATTATGCATAGCATTTCTTTTACTATCTTGCAACTTCTTCCTACACTCTTTCTCCCAATGTCCAAATTTTTCACAGTATTTGCATTTGCTTTCTCTTTTAGACCATCTATTGTCTTGTTTCGTTGTGTTAAACGTAGCTGCTGCTACTCTTACTTTTGCCTTGACATCAGCGTCTCTTTCCCATGTAGCTAACCTGTCTAGGTTACTTCTGAGAGTTCTGTTAGACCAAGTTAGATCTAAGAATGGTAAAGCTTTTCTGTATTCGGCTACAAGGCCATCTGACCAGATACGAACCAAGGGTCCCTTGTCATCTAGCACACTTTCAGAGTCATCAACAATTCCACTGTAGATTACAGCTGACTGACAAAATCTCTCAGTATATTCACTCACAGTTTCTTCTTTCCTTTGCACACAGGTAGTAATTCTAGACCAATCTATTTTGGGTCCTAAAATATTCTTTAGGATTTTCAAAATACCTTCTCTTAAATCACCCTTACTGGCATTTCGCAGTTCAGAAGCGACAGCAGATTCAAAACTGTTGAATTCAGATTCAGTTAGTATTTGTGACATCAGCTGCGTGACTTCTGCCAACGACATGTCATAAAGACGCATTTTACTGATCAATGTTCTTCTAAATTCAGAAAAATGTGTGCGTGCTGACGGTAAACTCTGGGATAGTCTCTCTATATCTTTAGGACATAAAGCTTTGGCAGCAGTTTGTATTTGCACAACAGAAGAATTGAGAGGAACACTATCAGTTTCCTCGATCCCCTGAGATCTTCTCCTAGCCCCACACACATTGAAGGAATTTACAGGCACATCAGTTACTGATTGGAGAGCTACATCTGTTTCAAAAAACGCTTGTAAATCAGGGTAAATGTTATCAGGCTGACTTACTTCCACATCAGTTTTTGCTGCAATTTTCTTGAGGTTCAATTTCTTAGTCAAAGTGGATACTCTAGCACGGAGTTCATTGTTCTGTTTCTCTAGCTCTGCGTTACGCTGAGACTGTTGTGTCGCTAGCGTTACACTGAATTCCCTGTGACAACAGATAATGTCTTTCACATTGTTCTTACGAATACTTGCTCCTAGTACTTTTTTACACTCATCTACCGACCAAGTCTTGTCTGGATGAATCTCATATTTCTGCGTTAGTTTTTGTCTAACTTTTTCAGTGACTATTAGGTCCATTTTTTCCCCTAACAGTGTTTTGAATTCACTATCTGACCACAGAGGAGTCGCAAGACCACTCTTTTCTGTGGTTGGAATCAGCCTAGCATTCCTTCTGACCATTTTGCAAGTTTCTTCTGTACCACACAAACAAAACAAACACTTCTCTGATCAACAGAGGGTACACTTGTAAAAAAGAACTTAACTATTGTTAAATTTCCAAATTACCAACACTTCACACTTAACTTCCCTGCCTACAAGAAACAGAGGATAAAACTAAATTATTAGCACGAAATGCTAACCTTCCCTGCCTGAAACAGAGGGTAACTAATTTTTAGCACGTAATGCCCAAAATCTTCCCTGCCTGAAAGAACAGAGGATACTTTCATCTCTAAAATAAAAACTTTAGAGGATAACACTCTTCCCTGCTTGTAACAGAGGATAAACTTCCCTGCCTAACAGAGGATAAACTTCCCTGCCTAACAGAACAGAGGATACATTTAGTTAAACAAACCCTACAGATGTATGTTAACTCTTCTCTGACGGCACAGAGGATACACTGGTCTTAGGTTCTTTTGGATTAGAGACAGCACTCACCACAACCCTTGGTTGAGAGAAAAAATCAGTCTGGGAATCTTTTCAGCTTGAAGTTTCGCTGGATTCCAAAAGATGCAGATCTTTGTTTGAGCTTGAAGTTTTTCAGGTGAGGAAGCTGGAACTCTATCCGGGTTCACGGCAGCATCTGTTGAAAACTGTGTTCTTCTAAAGTGTAGAAAACTCAGAAGAGAAGACCAGGAGACTTCGGATTCGATCGTCAGCAGAATTTCTTTATTCTATGACATGTGTTGTTATCTGTAGTCATCGAAGATCTCATCTTAAGTCATTTTTACAGGGTATCTTTATAGTCAGGATTGGAGGAGGGACTTTTTTTAGGTTGAGACAAAACATCAAAGAAACATACATCTGAGGGCAATAAACCTAACGAATAAAGGTTCAATCTCTCAGTAGTCATTGATCTCATTGACAAAAGGCACAGCTGTCCCAAGCCCAAATGGTCAGGAAACGATCTCAAGCACCTTTGCCTTGCCCGACACCTCTTAGTCAGGACGTGAATCCACATCAAACATAGAATAACATTTGTGATCCTTCACATTGAAAAATACTTTTTTACTTGTTTTAATAAATGATAATAAATTCATTAAAATTATTAATTAACAAACAAAAAAATCAGAAATTGCTAGTACAGTTTACAAATAATTACAAAGCAAGGGCAAGTAAAATATTTAAAGATGGCATTTTACAGTAGAAATACTGAAATAGTATGATCTCATAAAATGTACTCCAATAATCTCCAATAAAAAAACTTTTATTTTTTACACTGAAAAAAAGTGTATAGAAACAATTTTCACTGAGAAATAGAGCTAATTTCACAAATCCAACAAAATGGATAGGACCAATGAATTAATTAACATTTTAAAGTAGAAAAAAAACAATAGAATTTTCTAATGTTTTATTCACAACTTTGAATCATTTTAATGTGTATTTTATTTGGTTAATCGGTTATTTTTTCTACTTGTATGGATGGAGACATAAATATTGGAGGACAAGCAAAAAGAGAAGAAACAAGATTGGAACACAATGTGTTGGAACCAATCCTGAATCTCCCATCTTAGTACTTCAGCTCAACATTTCTTGGACACATGACATACCCACTAGGCCACATGACATACCCACTAGGCCACGCCTCCAGCTGGTGAGTTTGACTTTTCAGATGGTGGATCAAATGTTTGTGTATTTGTGCACACAAATAATAATTAGCAATTGTACATTGACCTGAAGATGTTGGGTCTCTATGGTCTGTGTTTGCTGGACTCTGGTTCAGTGATTGGATTGATAAGTGCACAGCATGCAGAGTCAGGCCTGTCAGATGCTGCTGGAACAGCCATCAGTGTCGAATGATTAAACCCCTGCGCACTCTCGCTGTGTAGAAAAGACATTCCCTCTAACCTTACTTTATACATTCTTCAATATTAAATAGTGTGTATATAAATTACACATCTGTGTGTATAAATTGTGTGTGTGTGTGCGTGCATGGGCATGTTTATGTGGTTTATGAGGACACAAATTTGTATAATGACATGGGTATGACATAGGTATTACAAGGAGAAGGTGATTTATGAGGACATTTTCAGTGTCCCCATAATTTAAAATGCTTATAAATCATACAGAGTGACTTTTTTTTTTGAGGGAAAATAGAAATGCACTGTCTCCTGTGAGGGCTAAGTGTAGGTGTAGGGTAGGTGTAGGGCAATAGCACATACAGCTTGTACAGTATAAAAACCATTACGCCTATGGAGAGTCCCCGTAAACCATGAAAACCAACATGTGTGCGTGCGTGCGTGCGTGTGTGTGTGTGTGTTTGTGTGCGATTTTAGAACGGAGTTTAACATAATATTATAATTGGTGTTTCTTTGAAATGTTTCTTTGAAATTGTTTATTTTTAATAAATAAAAGAGTGAGAGTTATGTACATTGTCATTAATATGTGTCAGAGAAAACTCGTTTTATAAAGAACACACTAACTGACAGCAATAGGAGGTCTAGTGTGGTTTTCCACGGGGTGGGGGTCTTACTTTGTCATCACATCTGTGTTTTGCTTTGATTTACTTTTCCTTGCTTATCTCTCTCTCTCTCTCTCTCTCTTTCTTTAGCTAGTCTTTGGTCATTGGCAATCTGGATAATTTCAGAATGTGAAATACTAATATGTACTTTGTGCAAAAAGGAAAATTCTTCTTTGTTTAACAAATTTTCAGGAGGGGATTCAGAAAATGTTGATATCCACAGGGGGTACAATTATTAAGTATATGTGTGTGATGAAAATGTTAAATCATTGCCTATTTTATTTCCTTTTTTAAACTTTTCCTTACTCATGAACAGATTTTCATTTGGAAAATATGTGCCATGCACCAATTTACGAGCAATTTACAAGCACAATGGATCATAATATCCTAATATGAATTTTTGTTGTTGTTTTTGAACAATTGCATTTAATTGAATTACTAGTTATCTTTTTGTTGTTGTCGTTGTTTTTAAACAACTACAATCATATTATCATACATGTTAATTTATAATATAACATATTAGCATGTATCGTTTAGCTTATGTGGAGTTAACAGTAACAATAAGTGAAATTACCACTAAGAATATCAAGTTCCTCACTACTTAGGTAATGAAGAACGATGGTAACTAAACAGTCATCATTGAGTTTCATAGTATTTAATAATGACGACCTCATAAAGGAAGAGATGTATGCACAAACAGATGATTGGCAAGCCGTTATAAACACTCTCACTATCAACACTTCTGCACACCATGCCTGCATCGACTCACCTCATCAGCAAACACAAACTCTCACAGCATTAAAATGTCACGTTTCACCTCTGTCTCAATTTTTTTTGTTGACTCTGATTTTGTCAGAGGATTTGCTTGCTGCTATCTGGATTGTTTAATCCCCTGCATTGTTTCTGGCACCAGAACATGTAAACGGCAGTCTCGGTTTACTTGTCACTCTTTGAGTAGTTGGCTAATTTTGTTTACTTTCACACCGAGTCACTTAGCCCTATTTATTTTCATAATTACAACCATAGTTCCTGGAGGCTATCCTTGCCCAAATGGACGATTTAAAAAAAGGGCCTCAAGACCTCCTGACACCTCTAAACCTCCCAGAGAGGCTTGTCAAGGTCACCTCAAATTATCACATTCTTGATAGTTCAGCACCTTGTCTTTGACATATAGCATAAATTACAGTTCACACTGCAGCTTATTCTCGCCAAGAATTGCCCACCAACAAAGAGCGTTTGACTGACATTTAAAGCAACCTATCACAGCTCAAGTTTCTTTTTATGTGCTTTCAAAGATTTAATAGCACTAACCTGACAAACTTTAGCTAAGAGTTGTTCTCAGAGCACTCATTGTACAGTATGTCAACCCTTTGCCAGAGATGCACTTTGTATCCAACATACAGTACATACATATATAAGGTACATAACTGTCACTGGGTGGTACCCTTTCAAATGGTAATAATATGTACACTTTAGGTACTAATATGTACTTCAATATGTACTTCAATAACTGCGTGATTGAAAAAGGCTTCAGTGAAGGGGAAAAAGGGACTTTCCCATACTTACGTCGATATCTCGACACAGTACTCGTTCCCATATCTCAGGGAACCGAGGTTACGATAGAAACCGAGTATGATATTTTTTTATGAAATCCGAGACCTTTCTGACCCTGCATAGACAGCAACACAACAACCACGAGGCCCAGAAAGGTAGTAAGGACATCGTTAAAATAGTCCATGTGACATCAGTGGTTTAAGCTTAATTTTATGAAGCTACGAGAATACTTTTTGTGTGCAAAGAAAACGTTTTCTAAGATGAACGAAGGCCTTACAGGTTTGGAACAATACAAGGGTGAGTAATTAATGACAGAAGTTTTATTTTTGGGTGAACTAACTCCTTAATAGTGAATTGAATAGTTATAGCCTATAATTCACCCATCCCTCATCATCAAATTCCAAACCTGAATGACTGATGTTCTATTGTGGAACACAAAAGAAGATAATTTGAAAAATGTGTTTTGAGACATACAGTGGGGTCTAAGTCAGTGTAACATGATCCTTCAGGAATCATTCTAATGAGCTGATTTGCTGCTTAAGAAACATATTGAAAACGATTGTGCTCTGTTTATTTTTATTCAGGATTATTTATATTAATATATATTTTATAATAATACATTTGCTTTATAGTAACATTTGCCCATTGTTGTGTCATCTGAAGCAGTGACTCATGAGCACTATGAGACTTCAGAAAATATAAACTTATTCAAAACTATACTTCTAATAATGTCTGGCAAATTGTGCAAACCCCCACAATGTTAAGAAAATAATCAAATGATTGTGTTTTGACAAAGAAGAAAGACATTGTTTTGAGGCATTTTTTTCCCCTTTCAGATGAGACATCATCTTCGGTCAACTCTCCCACCCACCATCTCTGTGTCTTTTTCTGGCTCTCTCTTTTCTTCCTCTAATTTTTCCCCTCTCTTCCTGAGGGGAACAAAGTGTGATCTTAGCCCTGGCTTGATCCCTGCGCTCTGAGCAGATAGTTCAGCCAGGATTAATATGCTCTACCACTTTGATGTCAAAACCACATACTGTACCACAAAAATGAAAAGGATGGGGGTGCACAGGCTAAAGAAAGACAGTAGAGAACGAAAGTAAAGGACGACGAAACAGGGATAGAGCGAGAAGTGCTAGGAATGTGATAGATTCCCTCTTGGCAAGTAGGGACCAGATGTATAATCTAGTCTCTGCCTGCCAAGGAAGCAGATGCCCCCCCATTCATCCCCCCTTGGCATAGTGTGAGACACTCCATACCAGGGGCCGTGTTTGTACAAGTGTATCGTGTTTGTACCTCGGCTACCATAAGTGGGGGGTCAATGGAGGAAGGGGGGGGTGGCCTACGCAGGTTTGCTCAATTGGCTCTCTTTGCCGGTGTCGCTGGCCCCGAATATTAGAACAATCAGTCCCCCACCCACAAACCCTCCAGCCTGACTGGTTCAGTAGAAATGGGTGGAGGGAAAACAAACAAATGGAGTGCAATATTACTGGATGAGGGTGCTTAGGCTGGTTTTAGAGGAAGGTGCCAAAGGTGAGAGCATCTTGTGGGTGAGCGAGCGTCCATAATCTTCTCCAGACGAGGGCATGGAGAGCTTTGCCCCTCTGCAGTAATTACATTAGAGTCAAATGAATCCCACGTATCTGACAGAAACACATTTTTGCCCTCAAGGAGAATCCCTGGCTAATTGAGATCTGCCAGGAGAGGAGTCGAGCAGGCGCAAAAAGGGTCTATGCTATGAAGAGCTTTAAAGGGTTATGTGGGAGAGTGTGTGTTTTTGTTTAAGGATCAGTTTTGGGGAACGATGATTTTAAAAGTAACGTGTTATAATATTGCATTATGTGCTAAAAAAAAATAATGAATTATGTTGGATTGGTACATTTTATAGAGTAATGCATTAAGTTAATTCTGCATAAATTGTTCTCAAATTTAGCTACATTTATCTCATCCAGAGTAAAATATATCTGCTTAGCTTGCCTTTCTTACATATGTTCTTCTTAAAGGGTTAGTTCACCCCAAAATTAAAATTGTGTCATTAATTACTCACCCTCATCTTCGAAACACAAATTAATATGTTTTTGATGAAATCAGAGAGTACTCAGGCCCTCCACAGACAGCAATGCAACTACAATGTTCACAGGTTCAGAAACGAATTAAGGACATCGGTAAAACAGTCCATGTGACATCAGTGGCTCAACTTCAGTTTTGCGACGCTACGAGAAAACAAAAATAATATAATTTACACAACCATTCTTCTCCCCCGAGTTAAGTCTTCCGCCATTTTAGAGAGTATCACAACGCATACACACGCTTTCCCCTAACCGTAATAAATGCTTAATACGCAGATTATGTTCATGCACGTGCTTTCCCCCTGAACGTAAACAATGTTGATTAAGGATTGGTTGAATAAATTGTTATTTTTATTTTCGTTGCGCAAAAAAAATGTTCTCGTAGCGTCGCAAAACTAAAGTTGAGCCACTGATGTCACATGGACTGTTTTACCGATGTCCTTACTACGTTTCTGAGAGCTCTCGATTTCATCAAAAACATCTAAATTTGTGTTCCGAAGATGAACAAAGGTCTTACGGGTTTGGAACGACATGAGGGTGAGTAATTAATTACATCATTTTCCTTTTGGTGTGAACTAACCCTTTAACCGGAGTCCCCTGAGTATGCATGGGATAATATAAGCTATGACAAGAAACGACGCAAAAAGTGTGTTTACACAAAAATCTCAATCACTGCCGTGGACTGGCATAACACTGGACACTCTTTTATGTCTCAAAGTATTGTGCCCTTTCAAGTGGTGACAAAAATACTGCAATTTCAAGTTCCAAGCACCGGTGACCGGTTAAAGTTGTATTTATGGGTGGGAAACTCAAAGTTAATGCATGAATTGACGATTTATGTTAATGGGGGGGACTTGTTGATTTGAAAAAAAAAAATGTAAACACTTAGTTTATTACAATGAATGATTTGCAAGTTATTTTATTTTTACATTCTTTTATTTCTATAATTAGAAAGGTTAATTACTCAACTTTGAAAGTTTGCTTTGTGCAACACAAATATAAATTGTAAGACTGTGTTAAATACAGTTAATTGTTCACAACATACTTCTTTGGTCACTAGTTTGGGGACCAATTCTCACTATTAGCTACGACTTTTGCCTCAATAAGCCTCTGCTTATCAATAGTTAATAAGGTACAGCAATCATGGCATCTTTCAGCTACAAGTGCCAGTATCTCTGCCTCACAGCAGCCAAAAATCGGCAAAAAGGGATAACAGAGAATGGTTGAATACTCTTGGATTAAAATGATACTTTTAAATGTTACATTTTTCATTTCTAAAATGCTTGCTAAACGATTTTAAATGTATGTATTATTGTAAACTATGATGTATCCATAACAATTAACATAATTAATTAATTAATTAAATAAGTAAATTAAACTCAATGTATTTTTGTCCATGGGTGTTCTTGCTTATTACTATATGTTAACCCTTTAATTATTACTGCTGCCTCTAGTAATTATGTCTGTGATTTCTAGTTTACAACCCATTTTAAGCAAGTTCAGTTAAATAAAACAACCCAGTATGTTGGTCAAATAAATCAGAAATGGTTATTTTTAACCCAGCATTTTTAGAGTGTAATAGTGCAAATAGGCCCCTAAACTGAAGTGTTGCCAATTATTTAGTTTGGTTACTTTTGTATTATGTTTCCTTGTTATACTTCCTTATATTATGTATGAAATGTCCAAGCGAAAAAAGCCCAACTCTGAGTAACAAGTTTCCCAGCTTGAAGGCATCATGTGATATGCTTAATCAACTACCCATCATGCTTACCCATGGTACAGTGCTTGCTGATATTCAATATCGAACTGTTTCTGTTCTGTATTTGCATTTGTTATACACATTAATTGAAAATGCATTACATCATTAATTAAAAAAAGATACCTCACACACGCAAGCTACGTTGCTTGAAACACGTTATCCCCAACACTTTTACTGATCACTAAATATCAATCAGTTTATTTTGTGTGTGTTAATTGTGTGGTGCATGTAGCATTGGTGTTCACAGGTTTTCTAGCATAGATATACTAACTGATTTCATATTTATAGGGGTTTTGTGTGTATTTGTTTGTGTGTGTATAGATTGCAGGCATAAACATGAGTATATCCTTATTTCTACACAGAATTGCTGGATTGGGATGGTTAGCCTAACCTCATTCTTCCCTTAGCCTCCAACAGTGGTGCGGATAACAGCCTCTATACGCTTCGTGTCCGTCTCATGCCAGCTTTTCAGTGGTCATTAAAAGCCAGCCGTTATCAGTCTGCACAGGATGGATTCTCTGACGATGCAGGTTGAGAATCCCACTTCAGGTAACAGGTCCTTATCTGCCTCCTGATGCCTCCGCACTGGCAATCCGGCTGACGTTGGCGTCTCAATCAGTCTTTAAATAATCTGCCTGGCTCTCAGGGAGGAGGACTTTCTTTGGAGGAACAGCCGACTTTTAATACCGGCTTCAACTCGGTGGGAAGCAACAAAAAACAAAATCAAAGGGGTTGTGGCGTGTAAATGGAAGGGTGCTTTCACACTAGAGCTTTTGGTGTGGACTCATGTCCTTTTGAGTTTTTATTTATTTGGTTGGGGTAACAGCTGGTCTCCCTAACGCACCAGAGTCTGTTTGAAAATGTGACCGAACCTGGTACAGTTAGCCATTAATATTAATGAATTATGACCTAAAAATTGTTATTGATTACATAGAAATTCAAGTTTATTATAGTATTATGCATTTTTCATAGCTGCTTGTTTCTGAATAAATTGCTGAGTTGCTACTTAGTAGTTAAAGTGGTACTTTTGGTGTTACCAGAATTGGGAAAGTTGCTTTGGAAGTGTAATAGGTTACAAATTACAAGTTACTCTATTTAAAATGTAATAAGTTGTTCGGCTTAGGGTTACTTGCATGTAATTATGAATGCAATGAATTGTTATTATAATAGTAAGTGCATGTAACGTGTAACAAGGACACCTTAAAATAAAGGGTTGCCCTTTTTTTTAAGTACTGTGACTAATTACATTTGATTACTTTTCTAAATTTCTAACGGATGTTTTCAACAGTTAACCATTTTCAAACATTTAAACCAGGCAGGGTTAACTTTACAGTAGTGCTCAACACTGATTACTGTCAGACTTTCAAAATCCTTCATCACTTGAAGTTCATAATGCATATTATATTAAGGCAAAATCAGCCTTAGCACCTCTTATTACTTTGAGACTGAGTTAAAATTCAGATTTAAAATCATAACAAGAAATAGATTATTTAGCTTTGAAACTGTTTTCGAAATCAAATCTTTGCATAGCTATGACAGTTACTTGTAACATTACATTTACATGCAACTAGCTACTCAACACTGGGAGTTACTCCTTACTCCTATACCCATTTTTAGATCTAAATAAACATGTAAATCACGGCAAGGCAAAGGGGCCAGAAATGATTTTTTTAAGGTCCTTGCTCACTGGCAAGGCTTTTAAAGTCAGAGTAATGGAGAATATAAAATGTGTCTATGAAAAATTGGGCGTTTGATGTCCTATGGCTTGCATTATATCTATCATCAGCACAAATGACTTGTCATTATGCTTAATATTGTTAAGTAACATTGTCTCTCTGATTTCATTATGAGCATTTTAGAAACGAGCAGCCTCAGGTGTAATCTGCCGAAGGTTTTTTGCATTTCTCGCAATGCATATGGGGGAAATCTGTTGAATTTATTAAATAAGGTAAAATGTGTTACTTGCAGCTGAGAGTACACTCTTATTGGAAAGCATAATTAAATTAGCCAGAATATTTCTAGTTAGACACACTTATGCCAAGTTCACACTGCACTATTTTAGCCCGATTTTTCACTCGCCGACAGGTTTTGATGAATCGCCGACAAATGCCCGACATCTGATGCAAATCGTTGCTCGTTCACACGAGTGACAATCACGCTGTGTGAATTATCAAAGACGCGATCTGAGAGAATCGCCGATGGGTCGCTGACACTTGGGAAATATTTGGCATGCTAAATATCTGGAGCTGTTGACGATTCACAATCCTGCTCTGTGAATGAGTTCTGACTGAAAACTACATCGGCGATGACCTACAGCCTACACGACCTACATGAGAGAGCAAAAAACAGGGCAGCTGGAAGCTTGGGGAGGACTTTTTTTATTACAAAGCCATTTACAAAAAACGTGCATACATTTTGCCATTAGATTATACAGATTATGGCTACACGAAGTTGCAGAAGGGGCTAGGGTTTTTTCCTGTGAATAATATTCTTCTATAAAGGACAAAAGATGTATTGCATTTTTATTTTTCATCACTTTGATGGCTTTTATAGGCTATAAGAAATAAACTGATTATAAAATGCACAACACGTTGGTTTCACTTTTAAGTGGGCTGCTTAGATTTGTCTATATAAAATTTCCCAGCCGAATTATGTTTGTTAACAAATCATCTTTGTTAATTATAGAGTGGAGGAACCATGATGTCACTTTGTATGCGAAAACCAGGAAGCGAGTTAGCATTTTAGCACTTCCGGTTCCATCGCCCCAGAGTCAATGTTTTTTTTTTATGGGAATTTGGATAAATCCCATAGGTGCGTGGTTCACACAAGCTCAAGATACATTCACATTTTATTCTATGACATAAAACACTTCAGTTACACCACACTCGTGATTTTTTAAAGCTGTTATGTTTTAAAAAAAAAGACGGTTGCTAACAAGTTGCTAAATGGAACTACAGGCGCTGTCGGAGACATTAAACGTCATCATGCCGAACGCTTATCAATTTACAGTATTTACCAGTTGCAGTATCTACAATACATTTTATAATAACCAATTAATAGTTTCCCGCATTTCATATTGTTGTTCGACAGTGTTTTTTGCTTTGCCCTGAAATGCCACAAGTTTTCGGTTGGAACATGCTGGTTTTATCGCTTTCTGATGCGGAGACGCTGGGTTCGTACCATATGGTTCATACTTGAAATGTGATACTTTATTCAATAAAATAAGTTAAATCTTACCATATCCAAAAACTTGCTCACTCTGCTGTTATTTAAAATATTAAATAGTCTACGCGGCGATACGTTTTTAATTCATATTAATCAAGGATATATTGAATTTTAATGCACATTATTTTGAAATGTACAGAAATACGTGCTTTTATATGTTAAATTATTTCATTTATTCACTATACTATTTATTACTAATGTCTCATTTCAGTTTTAGTTTGGCTCTAATTTTGTATTTATTCCAGTGTATATGAAACGGTTCACGTAGCGTGAATTAAAATTCATATACAGAGTAAATCCTTTTTACTGAACACATTAAAAATAAGTTTGAGAAAGTTGTGGGAGCTGGTGACGTCGAAGGCGAGCGACCGTGGTGCAGTAGTTCGTTTATAGCCTAAGTTTAGTTTTTCAGTTCTGGCACTTTTATTTAGGCTTCAAAATTTGTCAATGTTATATTATTTTGTGAAGATTATTTTGAGATTATTCATGAACTATGATTGAACACAGAGCTTCTTATTTTTTGTGATAATCCAAAAGCCTATGGAAAAATCCTATTGGCTTTTTGTTGAGGGAACCAGTTTCACGCTAACAGCCGATCAGTAGGTACAGAATGACATTATAGTTCCCCCACTCTATTGTGTGTTCGGGGAGGACTTGAAGACCATAATATCAGCTTGATCTTGCGTTATTTCCTTATCACTTCTCGTGTGCATTTGGCTGTAGTTTGTAGACCAGAGAGTTGTCTGCGATTCTTTCTATTGTAAAGTCATGCAATGTGAAACCTGTCGCCGATCCATCGTGAAATGTGAAAACGGCAGTGACTGAATACTACCCCAGATAGTCGTGCATTGTGAAAACGGCAGTGAGCCGATGGCTTTGAAAATCGTGCAGTGTGAACTCGGCATTAGTGAGCTGTTTCTAACTCCTATGATAGATGCCAGGGCACATATTCCACATATTCATGAAAAATCTTAGTGCTAAGAGTTGCTCCTAGTAACAATATTCTAAGAAAATTCTTAGAAATGTGGGCGTTTCCTCTTAAAATTAAAGTAAAACTAGTAAATAAAAAAGTTAATCAGAAAGCATCTTAACCCTTAACAGAGGTCTTAAGGTCCAAAATTGTTAGGAGTACGAATGAGGACGCTACATATTAGATCGTGCAAGGATCATGTTTGTGACCGATCTTATTAGAGACACACTAACATCTCCGACCATAGCACCAGAAATGGATGTAATCTCTACATTAACTACATTAACATATTTGGCAACTGTAAAAATGCAACTATGCAGCAGTGATGATTTGGGTCTGTCACAACCTTCTATAAGGAAAGTGATCACACAAACATTTATAGCACTTTCAGAACTGTATTATGTCGCTGTTTATTTCCTAAAAAATGGTCAAGTATGACAGCATGGTAAATAAAAAATAAAGAATAGCCTATATATATACATATATAATGTGTATTTGTGTGTGAGAGAGAGTACGGTAAAACGGGCTTATAATAGACCCTAAAATAACTATTTTATTTCCTTCTTGGACAACCAACCAATCACATTCTTTAAAAGACTGTGTCATTCCTAGCAACGGGTCCAGGCCCGCCTCCTCACTAAGATGAAAGTTTTTGTCTTTTCTTCGCTCAGAGTTGCTCTCAGATTGGTCCTGAAACACTCTTAAGCTAAGACTCCTATGTAGAATTGTTTAAGCTAAATTAGGAGCTCTCTAAGAGTATTCTTAGAATCTTTAAGAATACAGGCCCTGTTTTTAGCCAATTCTAAGACATGGATTCAAATATTGTTTACAGAAAAGAAAATCCCATAAGAGCCTACATCCTTAACTTAGCAGCATGCTAAAGGAAAGCTGTATTGAAACCAGCGGCAAGTTTTGCACATTTAGTTCCTGATGTTCAGTGTTTCAAATCAGTCACTTATACAGTTTCTTGACAGTTATAATGCGGCATATGTAGGCAGCAGTCAGCAGGCAGCTCTCTAGGTTGTGAAGCAGAGCTGCAACATTTCTCTGTGCGCAATATCAGATTCAGTGAAAGGAAGGAGCCTTGTGTATCTTGTTCGTGTGTGAAAGTCTCATTCTGCCATATTGATATTCCATCATTCCTAGAGTGCTCTCTTGGGCTCCTCTTTTCCCATCTTTCTTTCCATCTCTCTCTCTCTTTCCCTCAGTTTCTGGTGATTATGGATAGCATTCCTGTGGAGAGGTGAGTCTAGGCTGAAGCTGTCACCCAGAGCAGGATTTGTCTGTGTAAAAGTAGAACAAGTCTTCATATCCCAGAGAAAAGGTCAAGAGCAGGTGGTGTGAACTCATCGTCAGCTCTGCACTTCTACCTGGAATGGATCATGTTAAACATGTCAAGCTCCTGTTAAAATGATGGTAAAAGGAACAAAAACAGATTTTATTTTCCCCAGTGCCTGGAAGAACTAAAGCTTCCACCATTGGGTTTTGGCTTTTATAAACGATGTAATGCCAATTGAGGGTATCAAGTCTCCACCTTATATTTTTCTCCCTTCCTCTGTGGCCTGGTTGTTTATTGACACGTCCTGAGCAGGGGGAGAGTGATGGGTGACTCCTACCTCTGTTTTATGATTCCTCATCAGTTTTCCTGACTACCCAGCAGAATCTGAAGTACGTCTACAGTACTTCCTCAATGTCACCACCAGAGCAGCTGCTTTGTCTTCGTGACCCAACATCGTCCTTCCCCTCCAAACTATATTATCCAGAGCTCAACAATAACATTCTGGAGGATTATTTTTGGTTTCTACTTAGTGAAGGGTCTATTGAATATGAGTACCCTAACAGATGGAGTAGTTCCCTGTCTTTTACCCCTGCAAATTCTGATTTGACTTCATGTCAAGCTCTCTCTGAACTCCACACAAACCCACTTGTGGCACAACGGGGTCCATTTTAGCAGTTTGATACAGATTTCATTTTTCTACTTGACTGGGTTATTAATCATTAAGCACTGCTGATTGTTTAAGTTCCATGAACTTGCCTGCTGATTTCCATTATAAGTGCTCTCATTCATGGTGCTTGTTGGAAGAAATGGACGGAATGCCCCGGCTGATGATTCTCTGTTGTGGCACTGTTAGTGTGTTTTTCCAAGGTTTCAGATGACACATTATGACATTATTGACTTTGATAATAAATATGCTTCCTCACAGCTTTTTTTTTTCTCTCCAAGTCAAGAAAAATATGGATTTTTTAAATGTAGCTTAAAACTGGTTTTAATGTTTTAATTTTAACATTTTCAAGAGAGTTTGTTTAATGAATTTCAATTGAAATGCGGTATCACCATCAATTTCATTTTATCTTTATTTTTGAATATATTTTTCTTAATTTTCTTTTCAAAAACATTTTAAAATACATTTAAAAAATTATAAAGTTTTTATATATTACTATTATTATTGTTATTATTATACAAATATTAATATATTATATTATAATATAAACCATATGAATTTCATATCATAATGCCATGATATGTGTGTGTGTGTGTGTGTGTGTGTGTGTGTGTGAGAGAGAGAGAGAGAGAGAGAACCTGGACCACAAAACCAGTCATATGTATCAAAGGAATGTTTGTAGCAATAGCCAACAATACATTGTATGGGTTTAAATGATTGATTTTTCTTTTATGCCAAAAATCATTAGGATATTAAGTAAAAATCATGCTCCATGAAGATATTTTGTAAATGTTCTACTGTAAATGTATCAAAACGTAATTTGTATTAGTAATATGCATTCCTAAGAACTTTATTTGGACAACTTTAAAGGCGATTTTCTTAATCTTTAGAATTTTTTTGCACAATCAGATTTTCAAATAGTTGTATCTGGTCCAAATATTGTCCTATCCTAAACCATACAGCAATGTAAAGCTTTCAGATGAAGTATGAATCGCAATTTCAGAAAATTGTGTTTTGTTTTTTGCTAGACTGGTTTTGTGGTCCATGGTCACATATATACCTGTATATCAAAAATACATTATAATTGATAAATTCAAACATGCAATATAATTGGTGTATTTCAATAATTATATGAATGAAATGGTTTTTTTTTTTTTTTTTTTTTGATCAACCAGACAAAAATGTCATGTCATTGACCAATAATTTACAACAGAAATGCTTTTGCCAGTAATAGCCACAAATGAGCTCTCTAAGTCTCAAGTATTCCAAACCCACAAATATGACTATTTCTGCCCTTCTCTTTGCCCTCTACAATCATCTCAGTCCTGAGGGATTTTGAGGTACATGGATTGTTATTGTTGTCCTAATTTTGAGTCAGTCGTTGTTTCCCATGAATATCCACCACAACTCCAGATTTAGTCATAGTTTTTGCCATGTCCCTCCACTCTGTACAAATTTGTATTATAAACAATTGAAGTCAGTACACAAAGTTAGATCAAACTATGGTAACATTTTTGTTTAGGCTTTCCTGTACAGTTAATGAAATGTCACTTACGCCTTTCTGGTTCTCACCCCACAATATGTTATATATGGTGTCTATAAGTAAAAGATATTGAGAGAAACTTCACATTAGCAAGGAAATGGACATGATAGTAAAGCACTTAGCAAGTAAGACTGGGACATCAATGGCCAAAGTGGGATGCCAATAGCCACTTACGTCAACACTCTTGACGTATGCTAGCTGTGTCAATAACAATGAGGAACTGTCAATACCTCTATCAGTATTGTAGCCTCTGCACTGACTGACTCCATCCAATGTTAACCCAAAAAGAGGTCTGAACTTTCTCTGTTTTGTTGCATTATGATGCAACGTAATAAAAATGTGGAGAAGTAATAGAGTTGCATGTACTTTTAATTACTTATTAGGATGTCAGGAGATGGAAAATAAAGTTGGTGTACTTTGCGGGATGATATTTGAAAAATCTGTCTCCTAAGATAAGTAAAGTTTCCATGCACCTAAATAAAGGCTTCACACCAGGAGGCTGCCCACAAATATGCCGGGGTTTGCAGGCTCCCATGACGGATACCCCCGGGGTGGCTGAGAGAACAAAATGAACTGAGAGAGAATATTTGTGTTTGTGTGTGAAACTTGATGCATCGAAGGAAACGAGGGGTCTCTAAGGTTGTTATTCTCCTTGGTGTCATTGACAATGCTACAGACGGATGTTGTTTTGGCCTTGTATATGTCCTATACACAGATACACACACAAAGTCACACAGTCTCATGCACAGAGGTGACTAATAAATGATACAATGACACTGGAAGAACATGCCAATGGATCTAGAAATGCTTCCTCACTTACTCAATCAAATATGGTGTCGCAGGAAACTGCAGTTAAGGGCTGTACAGTTGATTTATTTTAGATTTTTTGGTTTTAGTGCCAAATGTGCTGGCAATCATGCATTTGTATTGAAATGTGCATCTGTGAAGTTATTCTTGCATACATCCTGTTTGTACATTTCTTACTTTGTCTTCATTTGTGTGTGTGTAATCTGGTGAGTGCTGGGCTGCATGGTGGCTGCCTCTTTTGTTCTCCCAGCTGTCCTAACATGGTGCTGTGTTGACTGTAAACACAGCTGCAGGTCAGAATACCAGATTGGTCAGACATTGGGTCAGTGTAGAGAGAGAGCGAGGACTCATTTTAGAGAACTCACAGGCTACAATAATCTTTAACTTGAGCTTGAAAAGTGTAACATCACCCTTTATGTTAGTCAGTACTTTATGTATGTTTTTTTATTTTTTATTACATAGGACAGTGACCCCCAAAAGGCATCTGTGCACTTTTGTGTGCTTAAATGCAGTGCAGAGAAATTGTGTTCTAAATTTAATATTTTTCTGAACCATTTTATTTTTAAATAATTTTATCGAGTTGGTCTCAAGATTATTAATTTATTAATGTATGAAGTCTGGTCTCCTCAAATTCACAGTTATCCTAGCAGAGTAACCACAGGTATAGTTTGTCACATTAAGTATAAACTAATATAAGATGTTGGACATTATATTTATTGTTTTGTTTATCATTTAAAATTAACCTTTTAGTAAAATAACTTGCTCAAACAGTGTTTGTGCACACTTTCCTTAAAATAACTGCCATTTGGATTGATACTGTATGACATATACACTATATATAAGAAAGTCATGCATTGTTAATTAACCAAATTATTATTGGGGCCACTCTACATAAAAAGTAGATACAATCTGGACTTTTAATTAAATATAGATCAGGCATGCATTAAAAGGTCACTGTCTGGAACAGATGGTAGATGGACAATGTGCTGAACTCTCCATTTTGTCCAGCACACCTCTGTTAGGAGGATGCTGTGTTGTTGCTATTGCTCTGTATATTTATACTGTTCCTTTGCATGGGATGTCAAACTTAGAGCTTGGTACTGCTGGTCCGGGATCCCAGAGGAGTAATCAGAATCAGCTGGGTCTAAAGAGGTCAGGCCAGGCCCAGAGGTCAGCCCTGGATGCTGTAGGGTCACAGAATGCTAGATGTGACCCTGACACCCTGGATTGCTAGAAGAGTGCGCTTATCAAACCCTCTGGACTTACAGATATTGATAATGGGCATCGTGTCCTCATAACCTTTCATTGACTCATTGAGTTCATTTATGTATGCAGCGGCTAAAACAGGAAGAATTGATATATTCGATAGCCGCAGAGACTAGAAAAGGCGAGAGAAGTCATATCTGTTACTAAACAAGCCCTCATTCCTAGCAACGAGACCTTTGACGTCAGATTCTGAACAGACATGAAAAAGGTCACTGGGGTCATCCCAGGGGAATGTCAAGAGTTGGTTTGTGTTTGTGTGTCTATGTTAGTGCTTGTGTATGTACGCCAACAAAGAGGCACAGAGTTCCGAAGAGAGGAACAGATGGAGACAAAGAGAGAGCGGGATGGTGAGCAAGACAGAATGCAAAAAAGGCAAAAGGAAATAATCAAATTAGCTTTTTTGAACTGAACTAGCAATGCAATGCCGCACAATATCCTGCCCCGCGCTAGTTTCCCGTGAGAACGGGAGTCGGGTACACACCGCTCACTCAGACAGTTCAAACATATTTACCCCTCATTGGAAGGAACAAATTAAATTAGTCCCTCTACAAAGAGGGGATGTTTGCCCCTTCTGTTATGATGTCATGGTAGTGGGCTACATGGAGTGGGAGGCCACTGCAGAGTAACCCACATACATTTATCTTCCAGACCATTAATCTTCCCGTTCATACTCATGCATACACACAGCGACTCTTGCCTCCAAACGCAGAGGATGAAAGCGCCGCCCTTTTTCTCTGCCTGGTTGCATCCGCTCCATACCCCAAATGAGAGCAGGAGACACACAGTCAAGTGTCTGACATTTTTTGTATATAACACCATACATGTTCTCTCACATCCTCATTCTCTTTGTTTTGCTCTCTCTCTCTTCTAGAGTTTCTAGAATTTTTGTCAATGGAGCAATTTATCTAAAACTCTGTCATCATTAACTTATCGTCATATCATTTCAAACCTGTAGGACTATATCAAATCCTGGTTTACAAATATTGTTTTCTATTTCAGTATATGAAATGGAGCCTTAAAGCTTCAAAAGGGAGCAAAATCACAATTTAAGTATCATGAAAGTGGTCCATATGAGTTATCTAAACTATTGTGCATTGCAGGGATGATTTTTGTAGGCCAAAACCTAGAAACAAATAAGCGTTTTAGCACTTCCAATTCCATTGTCCTAAAGCAGGGGTGTCAAACACAATTCCTGGAGGGCCGCAACACTGCAGAGTTTAGTTACAACCCTGCACAAACACACACACACACACCTTGTAGTTTTCAAATAAGCCTAAATGTCTTGATTAGTTGGATCAGGTCTGTTTAATTAGGGTTAAATCTAAACTCTGCAGGGTTGTGGCCCTCCAGGAATTGAGTTTGACACCCCTGTCCTAAAGTCAATGGGTTTTTGGATTAAAGCCTGAAATAAGGTCTGTGGTTACCACACGCACAATATATTTTCACGTTTTATATCTCATCTGCTCATTACAAACTATTCTAGCGCAAACTTTCAGGGATTATTTTTTAAATAAAGAATAGTTTTAGGAACTGAATCGACAATTCAATTCAAGGGTTCTAACGCAATTATTTCAGATATACAGAGGATTTTCATGAATAATGCATTAAATAAAACTAGCATATGCATTTTAAAGACTTGCAATTCAATGTACAAGTCATATGGGTCACGTTTATGGTGTTTTGTATTTGAGGCCTCAGTTCCCACTCATTTTATGAAAGAAAAAAACAACCAGCATAATTCTTCAAGATGCTCCTTTTAAGTTCCATAGACAAATCATTTTAGTTTGGATCTGAAAAGGAAACTCTGTGTTTTAATTATGGACATTATGGATTGTGGCCACTCCTTTATTCTCGAGATGGGTAAAAGCATTGAAAGGTCTGCAGTGCCCTTTAATGTCTGAGTGTCTTCAGCATTGAGATGATTCAACATTTCCACTCCTTGTTCCTCTCTTTTCCTCCCTTCCATTTTTCTTTTGACAATAAGAAGTCTCTGTGGATCATAAATGTTTCCAGACAACGTACAAGGACACTATGCTGAAAGATCTTCCCTCTGACTCTTTAAAATGCTCCATCTGCTTCCAATGACAACTGCTTTACTCCCATAGTCTTTATAATCATGTCAGTCAGGCCCAGAATGGATCCAATGCTGCAGTATATGTGCCAACAGGCCTGTTCACTGATTACGTGATTATTTGATGGCTTTTGATTGTGCCGATTAGGCTAGCTGATGTCTCAAGGATTGCAGGACTCGATTTGTTACACAACAAGGTTATTAACAATATCATACGGACAGAATATTACTACAAAGGAGTCTCTTTTCAATTATTTTTTTCCAAACAGAATGTAAGAATACCCCTGAAAAATACAATTTGTCCAAAACCTTGGTGTGTTCTAGTTTAACATAATTTGAAAGAGTCCAGACCTTACATCCTTTGTACAGTTCTTTCTCTCAGATATATTTTTACCTGTCAGTATATTTTTCCACAGAAACTTTCACTTTTGTTGAACAAATGCAATGTTCCCAAAATAAGTATTTGTGTTTTGTGTTGAACATTAATTTGTTAGTATGGGTTTAAATAGTCCCGAGCCACTTATGAGAGAGAGCAATGTGTAACCTTTGCAAAATTGTACAGTGCACTTAAGTGCAAAATCCACTCTAAAAATGTTTGAATAATGAATTTGTTTGCCTTGCACAGTTACCTTTGCACTATTATAGTCTTTGGAAAACTGTGGGTAAATGGTAGGCGGAGAGCAGGGGCGAAAGTACCACTTTTCAGAAAAAAGTTATTTTAAAAGATAATGTTTTAGACAGAGATATATTTTTGCTGTGGTCAATAACTCACAAGTGTGGTCTATCAATACCAAGTAGTATTTTGTACAAATTTAAAATGACTTCGGTATAATTTCACTTTGAACATAAGTTGTACATTGTTACTATTGACCCTGTCTGTTGGAACAAAAGTAACACACAGGTGGATCAAAAGTAACACAGCATTACAAACTAGATTTTTTTTGTGTCTTGTTTTTTTATTATTAAATATACCCGACTATGACCTTGTTAATATGTAACTGCAAATATATTTTCCCCTTTATCTTTGGAAAAAAAGTATTAAATCGCATTTTTACAGTTTCATCAAAAATAACCTGACAGTACAAACTTGAATTGTTTAGATTGTTTATTGGCAATGTCAATTCATTTTATAAAAAAAAAATTACAACAGTATGACAGTATATAATAAACATGTTTTAATAAATGCTGCAACACCCGGAAAGTCACCACATTAGCAGAGGGACAAAATTAACAGGTGTTACTTTCGTCCAGACAGAAACTCCTGGCATTCAAACCCGATTTACTTTTTTACTAAAAAAACTCTGACAAGGCAAACTTTAGGATGTGTTACACCAGTAAATGTTGATTTACATGTTGATTGATCATTACTGTGACACATGAAACGAGAAACACAAATTGTAATTAGAAAAAAAGTACAGCTTCAGTGTTTTACTTACCTACTCAAAAACGTTTGGTTACGACTGTAACCTCGGTTCCCTGAAGAGGGGACAAACGTTGCGTCAGAAACACTATGGGGAATGCTTTGAAACACATGTGAAATCAATCCAAGGTGTAATTGGGACATCAGAGCAGGTGATGTCACAAACCAGAAAGCTAAAAAGCCTGCCCAAACGAAACTGTCACTAGCTTAAAAGTCTGAGCAAGTCGCCTACAGGCATGAAGGAGATATGGCCGGGGACGCAGCATTCATTTTTATGCCACAGTGCAGCTCTGTAAGCATCTAATGCCCGCACTAGGCAAAGCAAATTGTACCTTTCCTGGTCCGCATTCTGAAAGGAGGAGGACAGAAGGCTTGCAGCACCCCAGCCTCAAAGTACCACGGAGGAAAACGAGATACCAGGGGGTCTTCCCCAATGACATTCCACCCAAAGGAATGTGGTAAACACTTATGGCTGCCACATAAACCTTTAAAGTGAACGGGCTAGACCTGCAGTGAACCGATCTTGCAGGAACTCCAGCACTGTACCAACTGGGCAGTTAACTGGGTCCAGCTGATGGTCACTACACCATGAAGTGAAAACTTTCCACTTCAAGGCATAAAGTTTCCTCATGTAGAGAGCTCTGGAGTGGAGAATGGTCTCAACAACCTCGATTGAGAGACCTGAGTCTATGAGCTGGGCCCCCTCAGAGGCCAAGCCCACAGTTCTGGTTGGGGGTGAAATATCGAGCCTCCTGCTTGGGACAGAAGGTCCCTCCTGACGGGGAGCTCCAGAGGCCCGTTGAGAAGGGATATTAAATCTTGGAACCATACTCTACCCAGCCACCGTGGGGCAATGAGAAGTAGTAGAACCCGGTCCAGGCGAACTCTCTCTAGGACTCCCGGAAGCAGAGCGATCGGGGGAAATGTATACAGACAAAGCCTCGGCCACGTCTGCACCATCGCTTCCAGTCTGAGAGGAGCTGGATGCATGAGCGAGAACCAGAGTGGACAGTGAGACATCTCTCGAGACGCATACAGATCCACTCGTGCCTCCATATCAGCTCCACCACCTCGGGGTGGAGCCTTCATTCCCCAGAACTCAGCCCCTGTCTCGACAGGATGTCTGCTCCTATATTGTGGGCTGCTCGAAGAGACAACAAGTTCCCTTGGTTCCACAGGAGGATTGGCACGCCAGTTTGCAAAGTGGACGTGACCGCAAACCCCCCTGGTGATTTAAGTAGGAGACCACCGATGTGTTGTCTGAGTGGACAAGCACATGGTGGCCCCTGAGATCTGCTAGGAAATTCTTGAGAGCAAAAAATACAGGCAAAATCTCCAGACAGTTGATGTGCCATGAGAGATGCTGGTCCTTCCACAGACCTTGACTCGAGCGTCCCTCTAGGATCACTCTAGGATCAGCCTGTACAGGGGGCGCGAGCGAAGACCCTGTTGGTGGTTGATGTAAGACGTATTGTCTGTGCGTACTAGCACATGATGGTCTCTCAGGTCTGGGAGAAAGTGTTTCAATGCTAGAAATACTGCCAGCATCTCCAGGCAATTGATGTGTCACATGAGATGGGGACCTTCCCACAGGCGGTCACTCATGACCAGCCCCCAGCCCGTGAGGGAGGCGTCCGCTGTCAGCATTACGCGACGACAACGAGCCCCCAACACTGGACCTTGTGACAGGAACCACGGTTTCTTCCACATGTCTAAGAGACGAAAGCATCTCCACGTGACCTTGATCTTGTGAAATGGGTTTACCCTCGGGGAAAACCTTGTGGTCCTGAGCCACCACTGCAAGGGTCTCATGTGCAGCAGGCCAAAAATTACCACATTGGACGCAGCCGCCATCAGACCCAACAGCTTTTGAAAAAGATTCGCAGTGAGCGACTGGCCTTCTCTCACTCTCGTGACTGTCGTGAGGATTGACTCGATACGAGTAGGGGACAATCGCGCCTCTATCGTGGTCAAATCCCACACCATGCCCATATAAGTGGTCCTCTGTACTGGAGGAAGCACACTTTTCTTTCCGTTTAGTCTTAACCCCAGGTCTTTCATATGGGTGAGAATGACATCTCGATGCCGAACTCGATGCCGAACCCGATGTAATTGAATATGCGGATGCCCTGGAGTCGCAACGGAGCCAGGGCTGCATTCACACACTTCGTGAAAGTGCGGGGTGAGAGTGCAAGTCCGAACGAATGAACTCGATATTGGTATGCTTTGCCCCTGAAAGCAAACCTCAAGAACTTCCGATGTTGAGGAAGAATGGATATGTGGAAGTAGGCGTCTTTCAGATCTATCGTCACAAACCAGTCCTCTGACCTGATTTGGGACACGACTTGCCTGATAGTAAACATCCTGAAATTGAGTCTCATGACTGAGTGGTTCAGTCATCTTAGATCGAGAATTGGATGCAGACCTCCATCACTTTTCGGAACGATGAAGTAACAGCTGTAGAATCCGGACTCTGTGTCGTGAGGAGGGACCAGCTCGATGGCCTCCTTCCTCAAGAGATTCGATACCCTGTTGAACAGAGGCGGATGAGATCCGAACTGAATCTTGTACCCTCTTTCTACAGTGTGCAAGACCCATTGAGATACATTTGGCAGAAATTTCCACGCTGCCAGAAAATGTACTTAGGGAACCAGTCTCACGAGACTGCCCTCTGGGATGCTCTGAACTGCTAGTTCGGTGCCCTGAAATGGATACCCGGCAGGAGATGGCCGATCTAGCTGTTCTAAGCATGTTTTTAGAAGTAGCGAGCCTCTCAGGGCTGCTACGTTTCCGGGCAGAAGCTGGGAGAAGGACTTGCTGGAGAGGCACTGCGGAGAGACGGACACCGTATTCTGAGGTTTGTACCGCTTTTCCCCAGAGGGGTCTGCCCTAGCTGTCCTGGACCGTAATTGTCAGGAACGTTTGGCCGAAGCCTTCTTATTGACGATGACGGTCCTCAGATCCGTCACTTCCCTAGACTTTGGCCTGGGGCGCCACCCACCCTCCTGTCTTTGAGGAGGGCATGAGTGGCAATGTTCAGTTTTTGGACTTCTCTATATGAGGAGCTTGTAATTCCGCCTATCAGCCCTATTTGAAACCGACGAGGAAGATATTGCTGAAACGCAGCTGCTTGTTTCTTTGCCTCCTGAAACCTGTCGACGACTGAATTCACAGCGCCGCTGAACAGGCCAGACGGTAAAACTGGGGCGTTTAGTAGCTGTGACCACCAGGGCTGCCATAGACCGCCGATAGCTTTGGCGGTCTCTTTGGTGGCCCGAAGTGATAAATCTGTGGCCCTACGTGTTTCAGCAATATCATCTGATTTTATTGTGTCCTCCTCATCTAAATCTCTTAACAGCTCAGCCTGATATGCTTGCAGAACTACCATGGTGTGTAAGCAGCCCGCAGCTTGACCTGCTGCCGTGTAAGCTTTACCCACTAAAGCCGAGGTAGTCCTAAGAGGCTTGGTGGGTAATACCGGGGCTTTCAGGAAAGATGCCCCGCTGGGCGAAAGATAGCTCGCGATTGTATTTTCAGCCTGGGGCATTTTCCCGTAACCGTGCTCATTCAGCCCTAATACACTTGAATAGTTTAAAACGTCAGGGTTGAAGAGACGAGCCGAGTACGGCTTATCCCACGATCTTGGTAATTCTTTATGTAAGTCAGGGGAAAAGTGTAAGCCCTGGCATGGAGGCGGGGACCTAGAGTGCAGGAAGCATTCGTCTAGCTTGCTTTTCGGTCGCTCCTGATGCTCTTTATCTGCTGACCACTCAATATTTAATTTAGCTACAGCTCTGGTAACCACCTCCAACAGCTCCTCGAACGAAACCGACTGTGGGGGCAAACCCACAGCCTCTTCTCGCTCGATGCTCGCGCTACCCTCCTCCTCAGAGGAAGATGACATGAGTGCCGTGCTCTCTCTTGGGGTGGAAGAAACCGTTCCAGAATGTGCTTCCGAACCCACCGATTGAGCACTGGATCTGGCAGGGGAAGATGGAGAAAAGGACATGCCCGTCTCCAATTTTTCTGTCAGATCCACCTGTGATCCCCACGATTTCAGGCGCCGCTCTGCCTCAGCGAGAGTGGGACCGGAAAAACGATGAGCACTGGTGAGAGCGCCCTCCTCAAAGAGCGCTATCCGGGAGCGGAGCAATTGCATATACATGTGAACACAATGAGGACAATCAGCTTCTTCGAGAGCTGACCGAGCGTGCTCCACTCCCAGGCAAGCAATGCACAGACTGTGTGTATCTCCACCCGTGATGAAATGAGGGCAGGGAGAGGCACACAATCTGAAACGCTGCTTGTCAGACTCTTGCTTGCCAGTTGCCATGATATATAAGGGACAAACAACAGTAAATAAGACGTACACACATAGAGCGTTTACTGAACAACAGAAACTGCCGCTGCCTTCACCGCAGGTGCTTTTATACTTCCTGGTCGCTACGTCATCTCTGCCGGTGACGTTAGCGGAGATTCCCTTGGATGAGATTACATACATTTTTCAGAGGGTGAGAACAAACAGGCGTTCCCAAAGCGTTTGACGCAGCTCGAAGTTCTCGAAAGGGAACTGCTTTCCGGACTGAACCGCGGGAAGCAATGACAAAATCATGTGATCTTTGGCAGCTTCGTCAAGGGTATTATGACTTATCTTGGAATGCAAATGTAATCAGGTCTCTGATAAAATCGTTTTGTTACTTTGGTACCGCGTTACTTTCGCCCCGGCTTTCCATACACTGAAAAAAAAAAATTAATTGAATTGAATAATTGTTTTTTAAGCTGTAGTCCATAACCTTTGTGTTCAACATTTATAAATATTTATTTTTTGGCTTATCCTCAATCACTACTGTACACCTATAATAAGTGTTTATATTCTGACCATTTTAGACTGGTTCGGGTAGGTACCGCTGCGGAGTAGCCCAGTACCTGCGTGATTCGTCACAGACATAAACAGAGAGAAGTAGTTCCGGCAAGATGTATGCAGTTCTGTTAAATAGCCGCTAGAGCGCCAAAAGTTACGGACTGCAGCTTTAAGGTAAGTGGTTGCAATCAATTTATTTTAGCTACATTTATATTATAATTTTTCTGTAGCTAAAATAAATGTAGCTAAAATAAATTGTTTGCAACCACTTACTTTAAATAAAAATGATAATTTTATTTCAGTGTAGGCAGTAAAATATGTTAGTGTACATTTTCTTTTGATCATATGACCAGTAATTCATTAAGTGGTGATGCAATTATGTAGAAGAACATTATTATTGGGCACAGGGGCGCCTGCAGGATTTCTTCTGAGGGTGTGCACAGAGGGTTTTTGTTTTAATTTTTTAATTTTTTTGGAAGACCAGATGATCAGTGAGAGTAATGCGGAGCAGAAAAAAAGGTGTCACACGTTTTAAACAAAAAAATATAGTCAAATACATCTATCAAGAGCATGCTCACATAGAGGAAAACTACAGACAACAAAACAGCGTTGGATGAAGTGGATATGCACAATTGAAAAGCATGTCCCAAAAGTTAGGTATGATAATTTTAACCCTTTATAGTTTCGAATAATATCTTATTATTATCTGTATGACCAAAAATGACAGAGTATTTTAAGTCTTTTATGCAGTAATAAGGAAAAATCCAAGTGATTGTGATGGAGCCTCTAATGGGAAACATTTGTAATCGTTCCGAATGAGAGATGTGTGTGCATTTTAGTTTCTCTTTAAATAAATTTGTTTTGGCTAGACTTTTATATGTTGTTTATAATGAATGCCATTATAATTTGTGTGTTTTATTTTATAATTGAATACAATTATAAAAAACACAAATTATAATGACATATATGTATAACATTTTCTTTGTCCTATAATTGTTTAGCTGCTTATATTTTCTGATTGTTATGTTGCTCTCTTCTGAATACCTTAAAATGTATTTACTGCAATGCAAATCTGTCTGATAATTATTATATATATATATAATATATTATATATTATATATATATATATAATCCATGCAGCAAATGTTTTAAAAACAGCTTAAAAAAAAAAAAAAAACTTTATTGCATTCCAGATGCTTTCAAAGGACTTTTCACTATAATTGTTATGGGTAGCTTGAATGTAAAACATGAATTTGTTGTATTTTCATTTGTAAAAATATAAATTAATTGTTATAGGCTAACCCGATCTCATGAAAGTGTGTATAGCACGATTTTCTGTTTCTATTTGACGTAATATTTATATGCAGAAATTGACTTTGGCATGCATAGTATATGCAGTAGATTAGGGGTTTGGGGGGTGCATTTTACATGCACGCCAATGTCAATTTCTGAGTATAAATAGCACACCAAATAGAAACAGCAAATCCCGCTACTAATATGCATTTCATGAGATTGGGCTACTAACGGTTCGAACGGACGTGAATTGATTGTGAAAGCACCAACTCAAAAGAATGATTCATTCATAATTACTGGCATGGCTGGTTCAGTCGACAGAAATATGGGACACAAATAATATCTGCTGAAATATTTGTGGGGAAAACGTTTCTCAGGTCAGTCTGAGCACTTATGTTACGCAAAGTGCATACAACCGTACACCTGCAGGCGCCACTGATTGGGCATATATTAGGTCCCAATGCGTGGTGCAGTGGAGAGCATATTCTGTATTTTTTTTAATAAAATAAAGTGATTTTGGGTACATAGACTGGCGGAATGATGCTGTAAAATCCTGGTAAAGTATGTCACATTGGGTTAGTCTGCTGTATCCGCCACAGAATTACTTGGTGAAATTGTGTGCATGCTTGGGATTTGTGAGCGTATTTTTGTCGATACCTGATTTGCATAAATCCTTCACTAAATCAGGCACTAACACTACGCAGACAGCAAGTGCAAATAAACAGAGCAGAGTTGCCCCCTGCAGACAAATGTCCATGAGAGAGAGGCTATCATTACTGTCTCCCTCTGTCCCAAGAAAGGTGGGAACAAGCAAACAAACAGTTCCGCGGAGGAATGCATTTCTCTGTCGTATTTTAGGAGCGGATGAAAAGGGAACAAAACGGGGTGAGAACTAACAGGCAGGCCAGCATGTCAGTTGTCACAGTTCTCTCTATTTGTCTCACACTGCCTCTCTCTCTTTCTCTGATGGCCTCTGCCCTGACACTTCATTCTGCCGTTGAGCAGTCACAAAAGGCTGGTAACTGCACTGCCTGTTGGATGTGTAAACAATGGCATTGTTTACTGTTTTGTTTATTATGCCGGGAGAGATTAGCTGTTATTGGTTTCATCCAAGCCCAGTGGAGAAAAAGCTGCTTTTAGCCACTACCCTCCCACACACACACACACACACTCACACACACACACACACACACGCACACTCTGTCCACCATTGAGGCTGTCACACCCCTGTCAGTTCCAATAAAAGTGCCCTACCTGAAGTATGCAGATGAGCTGCATTGTGGTGTTCGGCACTGGACAGGCGGCCATTCTCCAGGCCCTTTTCTACTATAGTAGAAGCTTGGGGACCAGGCACTCCTGGGGTCAGGGCCTTTCACCCTCTAGGTCTTGACTTCTGCCACCGTCGCATGACAAATCACCCCCACACACACAAAGGGCCGCTTGATCCACAGCGTGAGAGAGCTGGCCCAACTGCAGCCGGGCTGAGCGAGCTAACAGCCCTCTTTTTTTCTTGCTTCTCTTCTCTTCGCCAGCGAGACTGTTACGATCAGACAAAAGGGGAAAGACGGGATGTTGAAAGAGAAAAAGTGAAAAGAGAGAGCAGAAGAAATAGGGAAGGGGGAAAGCCAAAAGAGAGACGTTTGGGTCCTTTCATTTGGGGTGACTATGATAAATGGTTGCCCTTTTGCTGGGCTGTGCACTCCCACTGTTCGGTTGGAGCCCTGGGTGACAAGAGGGTCTTTGAGAGAGAAAAAAGACAGACAGATAGACAGACGGAGAACGACAGACACCTTGCGATATATATTCTCTTAGAGGCTCTGCGGCTTTGAGAACAGGAGCCGAGGGCGAGATGTCGTAGATGGGGTGAATTCGATTTTTATTCCTTATCCACCCACTGCTGCACAGTCTTGGCACTGAATCAACCAACTGTATTCATTTAATTGGCACAAATTATCTCGGCAACAATGAAAAATATAGCATAGACTGTAAAATCAATAAAAAGTAACTATTTTCTTTTTGGTGATGTTTACTCTATGCAGTGAATGGTGCGCAGGGTCTTACGCTGTGGCGTTCGAGTGACTCAAGTTCATATCCAAATTAAGTTTCCTGACCCTTTCATCTTGCCACTGCCATTGTAATGTAAAATGTGGAAAAAATTAATATAAAATAAGAACATGTACATTAGTGCTAAATTTGTCAAACTGACATGTTTAGTGTCTCTCTTCAATGCTGTTTGTTTGGGATGCTAGGCCAATTACTGCTTGCAAACTATATCAGAAGGATCACCCAGAGCCCAACAAAGGCAAATTATCCAATTGAGAGCGTTACAATCTACTTAATTGGCTTCTAAAGGCTGATTAACAAGTTTGAATTAAAAGAGAAAAGGAGGAGGAAAAAGAAGAAGGTTGAAAGGCTCTAGTGAACGATATGAAATTCATGGTTGATTTAATTGTTTGAGATGAGCCCCTTTAGGAGGCAAGGGGGTGAGGGGGCTAGGATTACACGCAGCTAAAAGTCACTGCTCTGCCACAATAGTGGAGAAATTGGTTGGCTATTGCTATTCACCGCACCTCGCCTCCTACCTTTAGCTGGGATGGCAGGGCTGTGCTTTAGTGTGAAGCTCTGGGGGTGGAAATTGGAGGTTATGCTCCTCTTTTTCTCTGTAATCTCACCCTAGAGGTTTGAGGAAACCAGTGTTGAGAAAAACTGAGCAAATTTGGTTGGACTTTGGATGGCTAACCGGATAACTCACAAACACGTGTGCGCACACACATATGTATCTGAGAGACACATGCACGCTCTGACAAAAAGAACGATGTGCCACCATGCCATAATCTCCGCCTTTGCCCAGTGGCCCAAATTTAATCCAGCCTTTGATCCGCCCCCTAATCTGTGATTACAGGCCTAGTGCAGAGGGTGGGGTGGGGTGGGGTGGTGGGTGTGCTGCATGGTAGGGAAGCCTCTCTCTCTCTCTCTCTCTCTCTCTCTCATCCCACAGGGAGTCTGCCAATTGACATGAGCTTTAGCGCCTGCTCTTCCATGGGCGGGCAGAATTAGAACCTAATGCCTGTTTAGGGAAAATACTGAATACAGTGAGCATTGAGAAGCCCTTGGTGGCCATGATGAGAATATTCATGCCTCCTCTCATAGTTTGTCTTATATTGAGGAGAGGAGAGTCGCATTAAAAGATAAACTAGGGCTTTGGTGCAGTTGTCATAACATGTAGCACACCCTAACATACCTTGTTATTTTGGTGGATGAGTACGTCACTTAATAGAATTTTCGAAAAGTGGCTTTATAAATCAGTATATTCAAGGTTCAAGGTTCTAGGTTTTTGTATTCGTCACATACTCAATTATACAGAATATAATCAGTGGTGAAATGTAAATCAGGTCAGGTCCACTCAATGGACAGTGCAAAATATGTAACACAACACAAGATAATATATATAAATATAGGTAAAAAAATAAAAATAAGAAGAAAAAATAAAGAGTAAAATGTGCAATTAATATATAATAATATAAACAGAAATGTGGAAGAGGAATGTGTAAACAGTAGGGATGAGCGAGTACAGCATTATCTGTATCTGTATCTGTTAACCATATGAATTATCTGTATCCGTATCTGTACTCGGACTGGGCGGGGCCTAACCCGGAAGTGGGCAGAATTTAACCTGGAAGTGGGTCGGGTTGTCTTGAAATGGGCGGGGCTTTAACCGGTATGTTATTTTAAGCATGCAATTGATATGGGTTGATCAGAAATTGTTATATTTATTGCTGATTAGAAAACTATTTACATGACAGCATCAGCATTGAGCTTCAGATCAATGGTTTTGATCACGATAACAAACGAACTATATACAGAACAAGTTTTGCAACCATGAATGCGGTTGCAATTATGAAGTAAAATGTAATGAACAAGAGTTTTCATCTCAACATAACTTTCTGTTTTTAACTTTTAATTTTTTATGATCCGTGTGATTTTTTTTTTTTTTGGTTATTTTGTATTTATTTTTTTCCACACCAGGTATGTGTGTGTGTGTGTGTAGCTAATTAATGTGTAATATAGTTTTATACCACAACTACCTTTATTTTTGTTATAAAATACAGCAAGAAAGTGTCAGACACTCAGTGCGTGAAGTAAAAAAAAAACTGGTTAGAGCCAGCTGACGGTTTAAAAAAGAAAAAAAAATCTCAGACAGGCAGAGACGCGAGTCGCATTCTACCAAGCACCGCGTCTGAACAAACCCCTCGTTTACCAAAACTCTACTGGTTAATAAGTACTACAAACCAAAGTAAAAAACAAACCTGAAGCTGAAGAAACCCTAAACGTTAACGGAAAAAACCCGCGAACCTGAGTGACTGAGGGAGAGACAGAGAGCGAGCGCGCGCTGTTCTCTTCTCAGTGTTCTGTGTGTGAGTGAGCAGAGCGGGATACAGCAACACAATACATCTGTGTGTGTAGGGGAGGGGCGCTGTGACTAGCCTATCACAGAACGCAGACACAGTCAGCTACCCAATGATAATTTTTTTTCAATCCGAGCACAGATATTGACTCGTATTACTCGTATGATACTCGTACTCGGCAAAAGTGCTTTATCCGTACCGGATACTCGTTTCAGCCGAGTATCCGGCTCAACTCTAGTAAACAGGTTGTACCGGGTATGTATACATAGCAGCAATACGGATGGAGAATAGTGAATATCTTACAGTTTATTAAATTGAGTCCTGTAAATGTTATTAGACCGAGTTTGAGTTAAGGAGCCTGGTGGCCTGAGGGAAGAAGCTCCTCCTAAGTCTCTCAGTTTTTGCCATCATGCTCCTTAAGCACTTACCAGATGGCAGTAACATAAAAAGACGGTTACCAGGTTGATTTGAGTCTTTGATGATTTTTGCAGCTCTGCTTTTGCAGCGTTTGAGGTGGATATCCTGCAAAGAGTGGAGAGCAGACCCTGAGATGCACTCAGCTAAGCGCACAACACTCTTTTTGTTTTTTTAGAGATTTGCAGTCCTGATTTGAGACGTTTCCATACCACACTGAGATGCACTGAGTCAGTACACTTTCTATGGCCCCTGAATAGAAAGTTTTCAGGATTTCTGGTGAGACCCTGAATTTCTTCAGCTGTCGCAGATGGTACAGTCATTGCCTGGCTTTCTTAACCTGAGTTTGAATGTGTGCAGTCCAAGTCAGGTCCTCGGAGATGTTTACACCAAGGTACTTGAAGCTGCTCACCCTCTCCACAGGGGTCCCACTGATCATAAGGGGAGTGTAGGGCCGCTGCTGTCTCTTCCTGAAGTCCACAATCAGCTCTTTAGTTTTGCTCACGTTCAGAGAGAGACAGTTTTCCTGGCACCATGATGTAAGTCTCTCTACCTCATCCAAGTATGCATTCTCATTATTGCTGGAAATGAGGCCCAGAACCACAGTATCATCAGCAAATTTAACAATAGAAGTGGAGCTGTGAGAGGACACGCAGTCGTGTGTGTAGAGAGAGTAGAGCAGGGGACTCAGGACACAACCCTGAGGGGCTCCTATGTTCAGGGTGATGGAGTTGAAGATGAATTGGCCCATTTTCACGACTTGAGGTCTGCCGGTGAGGAAATCTTGAATCCAGTCACAAAGTGAAGAGTTTAGGCCGAGGTCTGTGAGTTTAACAGCTAGCTGTATTGAATATTGTATTGAAAGCTCAGCTATAGTTGATAAAAAGCAGCCTGACATAGTTGCCATTTTTGCTGTCAATGTGTGTAAGGGAAGAGTGCAGGACGTGAGAGATGGCATCATCAGTTGATCTATTTGGCCAATAGGCAAACTGAAGAGGGTCCAATGTAGCAGGGATGGAGGAGCAAATGTGTTTTATAAATATTGTTTATTTCAACCCAGGCTCAGTATAAAAACACACCTGTAGTAACATTTCTGTAAAATTACATTCACTGTAAAAAATCGTGGAAACTGACAAATAAATATTGGCTCAACAAATTGCTTCCCAATAATTGTCCTCAAAAAAAAAAATGCATTGTAGTATTCTTAGCTGAAGGTCTGAAGTTAAAATTTAAAATATATGTTCATTGAACATATCAAATTGTGCTCAGCCAATCTATCAAGGAGAAGTGAAAAATATGTGTTGGCCGAACAAGCTTTGCAGCAAAAAACGTGTGTACGCATGCGCCTGAGAGAAACCGTTTGGCCATACTGTAGTGAATTCAAATTCTTGTGCGCGGGAGAGCGAGAGAGCGGAGACAATACCGAAGGGCGACAGAACATCATTACAGACGGATTTTCTATCATTAAAGTCATGTTGTACATACTACATTTTATTTTACAGAACAACAGTGAATTCTCGCCTTTACTGGTGTCATGTTGGCATTTATTACCTAGTTTAGCCCATACTGATCTCTCGGTAGGGGTGTGCGATTTATCGTCTGTAATGATATTGTAGTTGTTGTTTTAACAATGTGGGATTTTACATTATCATGTATATCGCAAAAAACAAACAAAACACGCATAATTTACAGAGTTCACAAATTCATTAATGTTACGTAATAAAGATTAGACTAGTACGCGTGCACATTTACAGTGCGTTTTTTCACAAAATTTTTCAGTCTTTAAAATGCATTTAGAATGATCACATGTGATATGGGGGCAGAAACTGTAATTTATATAATTTCATAATCAGTATCACGCAAAGAGTGCCGTTTTTCCTCCAAAAAGCAGCATGATTTCAAATATGATATTGATTTTATATAAAAAGCTCAATAAACAAGAAGTTAATATTAAAGGGACTTGCATTTTAGACACAGTATTACCTGTTTTTGCTTTATTTATCCTACAAAAATCATTTCAAACACAGCCACAGCACTGTTTTGCATTTCTGAGTAACATGCTATGTTTTGTTCCTGAATGAATCAATCAACTGTTTAAATGATTCGGTTCAATCACAATGACTCACATATTAAAGTGCCCCTATTGTGCCTTTTCGAATATTACCTTTCATGCAATGTGTCATGTAGCTGTATGTGAACATATACTATATACAAAGTTATGAAGAAGACAGTGCACAATAAATAAATGTATTGTCTATCAAAAAAAAAAAAGAGTCGGCTTGCAATCGTCTAAACAAGTCATCAGGAATTCAAATCTTATTCTGTTATGGCTGTACATCACAAAGTAACACATTTGCATAATGTCCGCCCACGTTCTACGTCACGAACAACTTGCTATCACATCTTATAATTACCACAAACTTGATAACACTTACCACTGAGAAATGTCCTACTCCAGTCGTGCTTGCGATTTGTCGATCAGCCACTCCAACCGTTTCATCATCAGACTCTGGCTCGTATTGGTAAGGTGCAATCCATACCATCTTTTCTATGTATTGACAAGTCTCCAGGGCGGTTATGGCAATGGGCGTTTAGTTTCAGACACGCCGCTGTACGCGGTAGACCAATCACAAGGAACTGCGCCATCTGACCAATCACAGCAGTGAGGGCTAACATAAAGGAGGGGTTTAGAGAGACTGATTCGTTGAACTGCTTTGCACGAGTCATTTAGAAATTAGGTAAAATTTAATATTTTTTTTGAGAAAACTAAAGTGTTTTTTTTGAGCTTGCATGCATGTAAGCTTGTTTTAGGTCACTCATAAAACAATAATGGGGCACTTTAAAAATAACTTGCTGCCACCTACTGGCGGTTTTAATTTCACATTTAAAGTATTTTTCATTTTTAAAATAATTATAAATATCAGTTTTCAACATTTTGTTTAAAATATAAAAAACATTACATGTGTAACTGCAGGTTAAATGCATGCATATTCTGCATTAAGCAGAGTGTAAAACACCTCACTTTTAGACAAAAATGGTTTTACAAAGCCAAAAATATCCATAAAAGGTCAAAATCTATTTAAATGTATTGGGAAATATTAATTTATATCACTGCTGTGAACTGACTACACAGTATATGAAGAATATCAAAACATTTGAGTCAGCTGTCCATGGTAGTCCTTAATATACCAGCATAATAACACACTCAAAAAAATATTGTCTAAATCATTATCGATAAAATCCCAACAAATATTTAGATATCATTTTTGTCAATATCGCACAACCCTATCTCTCAGTTACCTAAAATTTGTATTTATTGAACCAAATAATTGTATCTCACTTTATGATGAATATATTAAATATATGTATGAGACACAAGGAATACATTTCTCATTGTTTTAAATTGTTGGTTTTTCAATGTTTCGCAAAACTTTCAAAGTGAAATGTCCAGTCCAAAGTGGCGCTAAAAATTTAATTACTTTCTTAAGTTGGTTGTTGCTAAATCATGACAGTTCAGTATTAAACATCCGGTGAATAGTTCTGAAAGGAAAATGCACTATTGTATTTGAAAACAGACACTGTTACAGTTTAAAATAAATCCTGCCCCCCTGCAATGAAAATGTATGGCAAAAAAATAGTTGTACTGCCTCTAGTGTTCGTGAATAGTATCAATAGGTACACTTTTGGAGTTTTGCAAAAAATGTAGGTAGAGGCACATATATTATTTCCAGTAAGCCTATATTGGTTTATATCCATTTCACAAGCCTATAACTGGCCTATAGCCTATTGTATTGCGATGCAATATCATAACCTCAATCTGATAATAATATTTTTTGCATTTGTTTCAAGGCAGTAGAATATGTTGTCTGACGTTCTCTGTTTTTAATTGAAAACAAAACTCTGATTGTTGCTGTGAGAGTAGAAAATCTTAATTTATTACCCATCTAGTGCGATCCAAATTATGTCTCTGATGAGCCGACCCACATGAATGAGACACTTCAGCGGTGTTGTCATCAACTAATTTACTTGTTTGCAGTGGTGGTCAGTAACGAAGTAAAACAACTTTGTTACTGTACTTAAGTACATTTTTCAGGTATCTGTACTTTACTGGAGTAGTTTTATTTTGAGTAACTTTTACTTTTACTTCACTACATTCCAAAGCATAAGATCGTACTTTTTACTTCACTACATTTCATAAAACATATCGTTACTCCTTATAATACATCACGTGCTCCGAGACGCAGAAGCGTTGTATGATTCATGAACAAACTGATTCTTTTCAATGAACCTGTTCAATCGGTTCGCAAATCGCAACAAACGATTCATTGACGAATTGCAATGATCCGATTGCAGCTGTTCTCGAGTCGAAAACTCACTGATTCAAATGATCCGTTTAGAGCGAGTCTTCTTCAGTGAACTGAACTCACAAGTAAAGAACCGGGAGATCTCGTGAACGTGCGCTACTGATGCTGTGAAAAGTAAGTTACTAATGTCGAATTTTAAGATTAATTATTGTAACTGAAAATAATATTTAGGTCAAAACTGTCAGTTGTTTGTGAACTAAATCTGCTGTGATCTATTTAAGCCCACTGAAATGCTTGAATGCAGACAGACCAACATCAGTGTCTCTAACGTTATGTTTTAGGTCAAAAAACAAAACATTAAAATAACACAGATTAAATAAAATAACTAATGCACGTTCATATTCCCCGCTGCTGTAACGTTAGCAGTTTTATTAAAATGCTATGCATTTAGACCTATGTGACCTCTGTTTTTATATTGTTTATCAACAGTATACATTTGTATATTGTTTAGATCAACTAGCCGAGTAGACAGATATGAATGTTTATTCATAACCATACTGAAAATAAGTAAATATTGTTAGCTGATGCTAACTGTCTAGCTAACAAGCTTGCTGGTGCTAAGTTGAGGAAATTTTTAGATATAAAGTCCAAATATCTTTATTCAGTCACCTAGATAGATTCCATCTGAGGGGAAAAGAAAGCATGTGATGTTCAGAACATAGTAACTACAGTAATTACTAGAGTGGGAAGTGATGATGATGCGCTCTGGGGGCATTTGGCCAGGGGTGTTTTTACACCACAGACAAAGTTTGAGAAGAAAAAAATAATAATTATGAAAATATAATCAGATTTTCCTTAAAATGTTCTTCCTAATTTCAGGCCTAATTCTCATGTCATATATAACTGACGTTCTGCAAAACAACAAGTTCTAAAACACTTTTTTCTTACTGGTGAAGATTAGATGGTGAAATCTGTTTTCTCTCAGGTACATGGCAGTGTAAGCTTCACAGTGAACATTACTACATCACTCTCATCAACGTAGTCCATATCAACAAAATATATATCTTTATCTTGACTCTATATAGTTGTTATTTTGGGAAAAACCCAGGTATTTTGGGCAGTAGGATTATAAAAATATGTGCTAATATAAAATTAAATAAAGTAGTCTATATAAAATTGCAAAATAAATCTGTCTATCAGTACTTTTTTACTTAAGTACATAAAAAATTGAGTACTTTTGTACTTTCACTCGAGTAAAATTGAAAAAGCATTACTTTTACTTTTACTGGAGTAATATTTTATTATACGTATCTGTACTTTTACTCAAGTACTTGATCTGTGTACTTTGCCCACCACTGCTTGTTTGTATATAGAGCATACTGAAACATTACTGCTGAGGTTGTCTAAGAATAATAGTTTACTCTACGGCACATTACAAATAATTGGGCCAAACCAGAGGAGGCCAAAGGACTGCTGCCTCAGACACCCAGAGGAGGTATTTCTTAGGAAACCACTTTCTGTAGCATCATCGACTAGCTATGAGAGAATTTCAAAATCAACCACTTGAAGAGGTAAGGGAACATAAAAACCCTTTCCCAGCCTACTGTTATAAAAGTCACTTAACGTTTGGTTTGAAAGTAACCAAGCCAACATGACAGAAATTGCAGTTTCAGGAAGTCTTTTTTTTTGTAGTAAAATAATGATCGCCTTTGCTCATTGCATTGTTTTCCGTAATGAATCACTCTCAGACGAGCGAGCCGTTGTGTTGTGCTTCCATTATGTGGTCTGACAGTGTAATAGTGATCTTGGCCCAGCAGGTCAAGAGGTGGATGAGGCGGCCACAAAGGCAAGCAGTCAATAATATCGGGATCTTCCGAATCAATAGCATGACATTTAAAAATGGACCTTAACCAGATGTAGACTTGGGCTATGGACAACATATGTGCAGCATGACATTATTTACATGTGTGTTATGAGGAACAGATAATTGCAGATTTTGATGAGAAACAGATCTTGATGCATTATGTTTGTACAACTGCCAGTGGGCTCACATTGATTTGTGTATCATCAAACCTCTGATTGCTCTAGACTGACTGAAATGCATCAAGCTCTGTAACCTAAGATACACCATGTCTGCACATATAAATCTGTTTGGAAAAGTTATAGGCCCTATTGGCAGAAAAATATAGTCATAAGTCTGTGAACCTTTTCACACGTCAGTTCAAAATGTTCAGATAATTTTCCCCGCTTTGCATTTTTAATGCACTGTCCTAGAATGTCTCACCTTCCGAATCCCATTATGCTGCAAAGAGTTTGTCACATGACACTCGCATTAGCGGGCTTGCTGGAGGACAGAGTAAGTGAGTAGGTTAGATTATTAGTTGTATTTGTCATTAGAAACTGTTCAAAATCATTTGCAAACACTGTGGACATTTATGTAAAATACCACATTTTTATGTATCAAAATTGTAGTTTTACTTGCAGCTTTTGTTGACTTGTTCACTAGATTTATCTGATATATTTGAATAAAGTTGGAATTAAAATAATTAAAATAAATCCAAACTTATCCATGATTGTAATCTGGTAGGTAGGGGAGTAGAAAAACTGTTTTTCATATACAATACATATTATAGAAAGAGAGTGTGTTGATTTGTTTTAATTGGAGTACACTGCTGAGTCTGTCAGAGCAAAGACCTTTAGAAGAAAGCAGATAATCTACTTGTTGATCCAGAAAGGATACAAATGAATAACAGGGAAACTGGAGAAGGTTCAATTGGAATACCTATATGTGACCCTGGACCACAAAATCAGTCATAATGTTTTTGTTTTTTTTCATTGATGTATGGTTTGTTAGGATAGGACAATATTTTCATGGCCTCCTAATAATCCCCAACCACTTGATTGGCTCTATGACTCTCTATCCTCTCCACTTGTAGCTGGTGGGAGGTGAGCGCACTGGCGCCGTTGTCCTGTGGCTGCATCACATCATCCAAGTGGATGCTGCACACTGGTGGTGGTTGAGGAACAACCCCCCCAATACACACATGATTGTAAAGTGCTTTGGGTGTACAGCAATACACAATAAAGCGCTATATAAATGCATCATTCATTCATTCATTCAATATTTGGCTGAAATACAAAAATTTGAAAATCTAAGCGGTGCAATTTTTTTTTATACATAATACTCAAAAAATTGCCTTTAAAGTTGTCCAAATTAAGTCATTAGCAATGCATTTTACTAACCAAAAATTACGTTTTTATATATTTATGGTACAAAATTTACAAAATATCTTGCATGGAACATGATCTTTAATTAATATCCTAATGATTTTTGGCATAAAAGAAAAATCAATAATTTTGACCCATACAATGCATTGTTGGGTATTGCTACAGATATAACCGTGCAAGTTTGATGTTGAAACATTGCATCAAAACCCTGAAATTGTGTTCGAAAGGTGATGCCGTCAATTTGTTTTTCTTTTTTTGGTCGGTACTGTAAGCATCAGTGTGAAGATATGAACTATATAACTTTTTTTAACTTTGGATATTATTACTCTGCATCCTGTGTAAGAATGATATGCTCACATAGTCATTCATGATCTCACACTCACACAAATTCCCTGCTGTCACACACACTTCAACACATTAATTTACTTGCAAAAGAAATACTCACACACACACACACACACAGTTGAATCCTACTCACTCCGTCTTAGACTTATACTCCCATCCAAATGCTAGGCAGCAGTGGCAGAGCAGGGCATATTTCTTCCCTTCTACTCAATGAAATGGAGCCAAACGCACCTAATTAACATGGCGGTGCTCTGAATGGAGCTATGGCTCTCAGAGTGGCAGCAAAGTGTGAAATGCGCCATAAATCCATCTCGCAGAGAAATGTGAGGACAGCACTGAGACTGAATCATCTTCTCGGCATTGCACCAACTGACCTGGTGCCACCCTTCTTTGTCCTATAGTACTTGCTCTAATGGAATAACAAAGTAAGTAGGACTGTCTACTGTATTCTTTATTAAATTAATTGTGTGATATGCAGATTAACTGTGTATATATTGAAAATTATTCAGAAATTATTTTTTTTCTCAAGAAAGAAATTTCATTTTTTCTTCAAATAGGGATGATTCAAAGATTTCGCATTGTTGTAATAATGTTTTCAATAGACAAAAGAAGCTTTAGAAATTAATATAATTGTAATTGTTTCGATTTTTTCAATGGCATTTTAAAAGCATTTTTAAATAATGTTTAAAAAAAATCATAAGAAATGTGTATAGTGACTAAATTAGATAGATAGATAGATAGATAGATAGATGGATAGATGGATAGATAGATATTATTCATAGTTATGGTGATTAAATGATGATTCATTCACGTTGCATAGTAGATACTATGTAATGTACACTGTGTAGACCTAAACGACTGCATTTTTGTAAAACATTCCTGTTAATGAGTTATTCATCTTTAATTACCTAGTTCTGTAAGACTACATGGCCCACAAGCAGTAGTTCAGCACCGGGTCACATGTTATGAATGTGTCACTTATTAGGGTTTTTCAGTAAATGTTTTTCATGAAATGTTTTAAAACATTTTTTTTATGTTCATGTGTGTGTCGAAGCTCACAAATATCCTGAATATACACACACATACCTACAAACTTTGACTGACAAGACAGGTGTCGACCTTTGATCCTCCCTGACCTCAGCCTGGTTTTGCTGGACACAGACCATTGATTGTTTATTACACACAGAGAGAGAGAGAGAGAGTTTTAACTTTACTTTCACTCATCCAAAGACACTATCTTTAACTGTGGAACATGACTCTGAAACTAATTCTGTCAACTAGCTGGGAGGAGGGCCATGAGAGCCGTGGCCTGTAATGCAGTCTAAATGACTTGGCATGGCAGTAATGTAAATGAAGCCAGAGCTTTTCTCCAACAGCAGGAAGGTCACGGTCCAACTGTCAGCTCATGTTTGGGAGTAATCGTTTATATGCCAACCTCCTTCTCCCTTTTCTTTCTCTTATGCTCGTTTGCCTTCTCACTTCATTCTCCCTGCGTCTGTCACATAGCTCTTCCTCCATCCTCCATCCTTATCTGTCTCACTCGATCCTCTTTTGCTCTTCTTCATTGTCAGGTCCACCTACATGCATCACAGCGGGGTTTCAGCCATAAAAGCAGATGTGTTTTTGTTGGAAATGTTGATTTCCTTTACATTAGAGTTGTTTAATGATCTAATATGAAACTGAAGAATACACACTTAGGGAGAGAAAAAAAGAAAATCCACAATCGCGTTCTTCCAAATCGGCATGTTCTGTGGAAAACAAATATTTTCAAGAATGTTGATCACCAAACAGTTATGGGGCCTCATTTATAAAATGTTGCACAGAAACCATCCTAAATTTGATCTTACGATCATTTCTCAGACATGCGTACGTGCGATTCATAGAAAAAACGTACAAATAGAAATTGCGTGTGCACCTTTCTTTCAGATGTGAAATCTATGAATCGCAAATTAGCTTAAACTTGCACGCAATTGAATGGTTTCAGCTCTCTGCCTTGTAAACGACCCCTAATCAATGTCATTAACATATAAAATATCATCAATCATCATAATTTAGAGCAGCGAGCTGCAAGAACAGCTTTCATTTTCAAAAACCTGCAGCACTCCGACAATAAAAAGTTTGTACGTCTGCTCAGACACTTATATGACGCTAAGCACTTTTCCACGTCAAAGACCGTCTTTATAAACATGAGCGCTGGCATGGATTTAAGCGTACGCACACTCTAAGATCAAATCTGTGAGTACGCAGGTTTTATAAATGAGGCCCCTGGTAACCACTGAGCAAAATAAATAAATAAATTAAGTTTTGGAAAGACTGTGAGTATTATACTATTATGCATATATATCATAGTATTGTGAGTGTGAGTAAATGATGACAGAATTTACACTTTTGAAGGACCTACATCTTTAATTTGTGGAAAATGTGTCAGTGTTTTTGTTTGCCCATAAGTCTATAGCCCCCTAAATGGTTTAGTAACCAACATTCTTCATAATATTTTCTTACAATGTTGTTTTGAAATACATAGACTTGAACAAAAACTGTTTAAATATTGTTCAAAATATATATTTTTTTCTGTGTGTGTGTTCAGTGGAAGACAGAAAGTCATACAGACTGTGAGTAAATAATGACCGAATTTTAATTTATTAATTATTTGTTTATTTTTCTGTTCAGTTGTCAAGTCACTGGTCACCAAAACAGTTTGGCTACCAACATCAAAAATCATCTTCCAACTTTCATAGAATGGACAAAAAAAACATATTGTTGTGTTTGTGTGTGTTTCGCAAAGGAAGTAAGTGATAGAGATTTTGGGAGACCATGAGGATAAGTAAATTATTTTTCAGAATTTTGATTTCTTGGTGAACCATCCCTTTAACACACATTAATAGCTGTGTCACTCACACGTACACGTGTCACATGCAATCAACACTCTCGTTAGCTTTTTCCATCACCGATACTCATTACCCCCTCTCGCCGTCCACGTCACGCCACAGGTTGAGTTCAATTCCTCCGGCTGGGTGAGTGGAAACAGCTGGTGCTCCTCAGGGCACAAAGCTCCAGGGCTCAGGGCTTTGCGGCCCTCTCAGTTTCAGAACCTCATCTGCTTGGAATCCCGAATTTCCTGCTGGCTGATCAAATGACAACCCCCTTTGCTGCATCCTTTGATATATGGACACCCATCTCACTGGCCCCTCAGCGATGGGATTTACGCTTGACAACACAGTCAGTGTCACCTCCGCCCGATGCGCACACAACACACACGTGCACACATAAACACACCCCTCTCCGGGGCCCCTGGAAACATTGGAGTCCTTTCACAGCCCGCCCAGAAGTTATTTATTAAATTTGTTGCATGGTGATATTGTTTCATGGAGACCCACTTAGTTTTGGATTGCACACTAGATTTTTCAATTATGCGGTTCATTTCACCCTGCTGGTGAGGGTTTACCCTCCACAGGTTGGATCAAGGGCAGAGGATAGCTCTTTAATATATTTTTTAACAAAGACACATTTCTTTTATTTTCATTTTATTTACTTCTCCCACACGTTTGATTGGAATGTAAATGTGAAATTTAAGCGTCAACATGTCTCACTAGGAATTTTAAATATTTGGAATTACATGGACATTTTTATTGGCCACCCCACATGGGTTGTGTTAGCCACCAGGTGATTGATGGCTGCTGCTGTTGATTGCCAAGAGACATGGGAGGATTTTGATTGGATTATTTTACAAGTAATAATCAGATGCTTACAGGGGTATGCCATGGGATTCTGTTAGGATTAGTGAGGTTTAGTGAGTTATGCTTTTGCCAAATGTTTAAAGCACCAATCAGAAGTCTGTCCACCCTGGAGTCTACCAGAACAATAAAGTCTAACAGAGTGGTTTGGATTCTGTCCAGATACTGAATGTTTGGTGACATTTGGAACTGACATAAAAGTGGGAGTATTGTATCAGTTTATTTTTTCCCTGGGAGATTTCTGTTATTGTTGTGTGGTTACTAGTTATTAAGCACTGCTCAATATTCCTGATTATAAAACAGATTCAGACTATATTTAGATTTGATGAGCTGTGTTTGGAGTCATTCTAAAATGATGGCAAAAGCACTGCAGTGACATATTCCTTTTTTATAATGTGGTAAGTTGCCTTGTTTAGTAACCGCACATAATGTTTTTAATAGCCATTACTACTCTTAACACTTCTTATTTGCAGAAAGTTGATTTCATCATTGATATTACATCTCCAGTGATCTCTATCAATTTTATCACTACAAAATTGCCAGTTCTTATCAAAAAATAATGATGTTTGGTAATTTTGTCAACCAAATTGTTGTCAGCGTGAACACCTCTAGGATAATGAATGAAAATACTAGGTGGAATGTAGTACAATAAAATTAATTTTAAAAAAGAATATATATATATATATATATATATATATATATATATATTATAATATCATAAAAGTAAATGATCATATTGCAGTTATTGACATTTTATTTTTTGCAATAAGCCACCTGAATTGGTTCTTAGACATGACACAAAGTTGAGTACCTAAAACCTCCTTGCTGTGTTTTGAACACTGTTAACATTCTATTAAACAGCATTTATCCAGCATTTATCTAAACAGTTTATCCAAAAATTAAATTCATGAAAGTCATCAAACACTCACCCTTGTCTTTCCAAAATTTTATGTTTCTTTCATCTGTTGAACATATGTCCATAAAATCAAAGTCAAAAATAACTTAAACTGTTTGATCACCAACATTCTTAAAAAAATTCTGCACAATAAAAAGTCCAAATTTGGAGTGATGCGAGGGTGAGTAAACTATGGCAGATATTTTGGGTGAACTGTCCCTTTAAGATATGTTTATGCATCTAGTATATACATACACACAGAGGAACAGGAATGGAGAGTTATGGAATCATTCTGACCTGGGTTCTTTTAAGTGAAAGACTAATTTTCTCTTTCATCATGGTTCATGTTCCGAATGCCAAAGGGAATGGGGAAAGAAAATGACCTCCACAAAAGCCCCAAGTCACTGCGTGATTTAAGAGCTTTGTTTTTGTAAGAGTTGCCAGTCATTAATATAATTCATTACTCATGAAAGCGCCTTGACAATTCATCAACTGGCTTTTCTTTTTTATTTTGAAACAGGGGAACATTTGGCCTGTCTTTATTGTTTGAATAAGCAGAGGAGAGGGGGGTAAGCCTAACCTTGGCCTGGCTAGGGTCGAGTGTGGGAAATTAATAGTTTCTCTCTTTTTGTTTTTCTCTCAAACACACACTCTCTCTTTTTGTTATGACTCCCTAACTGGAGTGGATAGAGTAGGGGGGTGGGGGGGGGTGTCGGACATCTACAATTTATATCCGAGAACGGATTGTGAATGTGTGGCAGGGCTGAGGGGAGTGTAGTACAAGAGGCTGCCCACCATCGCTTGCTTTCTTTTTTCCTTCCATTCGCTCTCCCACAACTGTTTCTGTAATTGTGTAAATCACTTCAATAAAGTGGCCTTTGCATTCAGGCAGGACAACATAACCACAATGTGACCTTTCTGAACAGGACCCCCTCTGACCCACACTCCTGGGTTCAAACAGTCAACTGCAGGTCACAATGCGAGCGTGTGTGTGTGTGTGCGTGCGTGCATGCGTGAGAGAGAGAGAGAGAGAGAGAGAGAGAGAGAGAGAGAGAGAGAGAGAGAGAGAGAGAGAGAGAGAGAGAGAGAGAGAGAGAGAGAGAGAGAAAGAAACAGACTGATGTGGATGTATCAGAAGAGTCTGGTTGAATCTTATCCAAATATCATTATGAATGAGTAACCTACAGCCGCACAGTTACAACACTCACTCTTGTTCTGCTGCTAATGTAACATGCACGACTTCCAGCAGTGATGTTTTGTTATGACATCAGAATAAAAGAGATGTCTTCTTTCTGCCATCCTTTTCAAGCTTTATTCGTACTTGTCTTCCGTTCTCTTCTTCCTGTCTCTCTCACAGTTCTCTCCTCCAACAGGTCCACCATCTATCTGTCTAATGGCTTTACAGAGAGAGTAAAATAGTTGTCAGGCCTTCTACACTCACCCATCACTTTTATTCCCACACTTTCTACCTTTCCTGACACTGTAGTGCATCCCAAGGAGAGAAAAAGAAAATAATACTGACTAGCAGGAAAAATATGAAGGTTATATGCAATAGTATTAAAGGTAAAAGTATAAGGTAAACTGTGACAAAACAGCTTTCTGAAAACAGTCCCCCTCTGCCAATGGTTGGACAAACAAATGGTTCTGCCCCAAACTGATACCACTGGTTGAGTTGGTAACATTTTACTACAAATTTACTTTAATTTGTTAACATGAGTTGACTTATACAGCACTTAATTGTTTAAGTTAGTGTTAATTTTCAAATGAATTAACTCAAGTTGATTCCTTATACATTAACTAATGTTGTTTTAGACCAATTTACACTAAATACACTAAGTTTTGGGTTGGAAAGAGGTTTTTTATGTTCTTGAAAAATGTATCATACTAACCTATAGGCTGCATTTATTTGACAAAAAATACAGTTAAACAGTAATATTTAGAAATATTATAAAAATATATATATATTTTAAAATTATATTATTATAAAATCAATTTTAAAATGTTTAAATATATATGTATTCCTGTGATGGCAAAGCTGAATTTTCAGCACCATCAATCCAATCTTCAGTCTCACACGATCCATCAGAAATCATTCTAATATCCGGATTTGATCTTTTTTTTGCGGAAACCAAATTAATAAAAAGTCTGATGAATAGAAAGCTTAAACATATTCCATTTATTTGAAAAGCAACTTTTTGTAGCTTATAAATGTAGTTGTTGTCACATTTACTGTCAAATGTTCACAATTAAATTGTCCTTGCTGAATAAAAGTATTAACTTCTTTTTTTTAAATCGGACCCCAACTTTTAAAAGAGTGCATGTAGTTTGTAGTTTGAAATGTTAGAAATGTATTAGAACATGTAGAAATTAATATTAACTTAGATTAATAAATGATCTGAAAGTATTGTCCATTAGTTCATTTTAGATCTTATATAAACTAATGTTAACATTAAAATCTAAGTGTAAAGCATCTCTAAATGAGATCCCCCCTCCTCCTTCCCACTCTTTAGCCTTTTACAGTTCGTTTGTTTAGCAAGATGTCAGGCCCCAGAGGGCATGTGTCTTAGATATGGGAACAGTGTTCTGTTAAGAGCTTCAGCCTGCAGTGCCACTCTGGATGACCCCACACTTTCACGTTGATAAGAGGCAAGCCTCTGCCAGCGAGCGCTGAGGCGGAGAGGAAAGGATGATGTTGTTTTAGTATCAGGCACTTGCGGGTTGATAATTAATAAAAAGTCTGATCACTTTCTGGGTTAATTACTTTCTCTCCGAAGTAGATAAAGGTATACTGGTAAGCATGGAAACGTTTTAGGAATGCAACAATATTAAAATTCAGATAATAATAATAATAATAGTAATTATTATTATTATTATTTTATGGCTGATAACTTACCAATAATAAAATGTAAAAATATATGTGAATGTGTACATGTGTAATATATATATATATATATATACATAAATATATATATACATATTTGTATATATAGCTGCTCGCATCTTTCTAAGACAGAACTGCTTGTGGTTTCAGCAAACCCATTGTTTCATCACAATTTCACCTTCCAATTAGGCTCATCAACAATAACTCCTTCAAAAACAGCCAGAAACCTTGGAGTTGTGATTGATGATAAGCTGAATTTCACAGACCACATTATTAAAACTGCCCGGTCCTCTAGATTTGCATTATATAATATTAAGAAGATCAGGCCCTTTGTCTCGGAACATGCAACGCAACTTCTTGTTCAGGCTCTTGTTCTGTCCAGACTTGACTATTGCAATGCTCTCTTGGCAGGTCTTCCAGCCAGTTCCATCAAACCTCTACAATTATTCCAAAATGCTGCTGCAAGATTAATCTTTAATGAGCCGAAAAGAACGCATGTCACACCTCTGTTCATCAATTTGCACTGGCTACCAATAGCTGCTCGCATTACATTCAAGGCATTAATGTTTGCCTACAGAACCACCTCTGGCTCTGCACCCCTTTACCTAAATTCATTACTTCAGACTTATATGCCCTCTAAAAGCTTGCGTTCTGCAAGTGAACAATGCATTACTGTACCCATCCCAAAGAGGCACAAAATCACTTTCACTGACTTTTTCATTTACTGTTCCCATCTGGTGGAATGACCTGCCTAACTCAATCCGAGCAGCTGAATCCTTACCCATCTTCAAGAAATGGCTAAAAACACACTCTTTCGTCTTTATTTGACCCTCAAACTCTAGCACTCTCTATTCTAATTTTATTTTATCTAATCTGTCTTATTTTTATTAAAAAAAAAAAAAACATTTGACCCTCTATCAATTGCATATTTATTCTCTAAATGCTAGCTTTTCTTGTAAAACTAACACTGGGTTTCTTTTTTCTATATTCTATATACTCGTTTTCTTAAAATAAAAAATAAATACAAATAAAGTAAAAAATACCTTCCTACGTTAGGCTAACCAGGACTTGTAATAGCACTTTGTTGTTGTTGCTCTTTTGTTGGTTTTGATTAGTATCTCCAGATATAATAATTTTGTATGATTTATATTGTTAATTAATATATTTCACACACACACACACAATAAAACATTTAAATGCATTTATATAGTTATAGATATCGTACCTCAAAGTGATGATGTTACGGACCATTTTCTTGTATCGTGCATATTACTGATATTAACTATAACTATATATCCGCGTTATCGTCCAGGCAGAACTATTGTTCCAGCCACTAAAGATAGATTCACAAATAACCTGCCTGATTTATCTCAACTGCTCTGTGTACCCATAAATACAAATTAATTAGACAAAATTACTAGCAACATGGGAACAATCTTCTCTAATACGTTAGAAACTGTTGCCCCCATCAAATGAAAAAAGGTTAGAGAAAAATGTGCTGCGCCATGGTACAGCAGTTATACCCATTCTCTCAAGAAAGAAACTCGTAATCTTAAGCGCAAATGAAGAAAAACTAACTTGGAAGTCTTTAGAATTGCATGGAAAACAGTATGTCCAGCTATAGACAGGCTCTAAAAGCTGCCAGGACCGAGCATATCCGCAAACTCATAGATAATAACCAAAACAATCCAAGGTTTTTATTTAGCACAGTGGCTTAACAAATAAACAGATATCACCCGTTCTAAATATTCCCTCACAGTTTAATAGTAATGACTTTATGAATTTCTTCACTGATAAAATATATAACATCAGAAATACAATAACAAATGTAGATTCTACAGCGTCTAGTACTTCAGCTTCATTCATCGCACTTAAAGAAAAACTTCATTGCTTTACAACTATAGGACAGGATGAGCTAAATAAACTTATAACTGCATCTAAACCAACAACATGTTTATTAGATCCTGTACCCACTAAATTATTAAAAGAGTTGTTACCTGTAGCAGAAGAACTGTTTCTCGATATTATTAACTCATCGTTATCTTTAGGTCACGTCCCAAAACCATTCAAGCTGGTGGTTATTAAGCCTCTTATTAAGAAACCAAAACCAGATCCTTGTGAACTGTAAAATTACAGACCCATTTCAAGTCTTCCATTTATGTCTAACATATTAGAAAAAGTTGTGTATGCTCAATTGTACTCCTTCTTGCAAAAATATAATATCTATGAAGTATTTCAGTCAGATTTTAGGCCCCACCATAGCACAGAAACTGCACTTGTTAAAATTACAAATGACTTGCTTCTTGCGTCAGACCAAGGCTGCATCTCATTGCTAGTTTTACTTGATCTTAGTGCTGCGTTCGACACTATAGATCGTGACATACTGATAGATCGATTACAAAACTATACAGGTATTCAAGGGCTGGTTTTAAGGTGGTTTAGATCCTACCTGTCCGATCGCTACCACTTTGTTTATTTAAACAAATTGAGTCATCTCAATTATCACCAGTAAAGTATGGAGTACCACAAGGATCTGTCCTAGGTCCTCTACTATTTTCAATATACATGTTGCCCCTTGGTAATATTATTAGAAAATACGGGATTAGTTTCCATTGTTATGCTGATGATACTCAACTATATATCTCAACAAAACCAGATGAAACTTCTAAATTATCTAAGCTAAAGGAGTGTGTTAAAAATGTAAACGATTGGATGACCAATAATTTGCTACTATTCAATTAAGATAAGACAGAGATATTACTTATTGGACCAAAAAACATTACACGGAATATCTTGGATCACAATTTGCAACCAAATGGATATATTGTTACTTCCTTTACAGTCAAAAATATATTTGATTATATTAGTATAGTAGTTTGTTATATTAGACAGCAACTTATCTTTTGAAAATCATATTTCCCATGTTACAAAAACAGCATTCTTCCATCTTAGAAACATTGCCAATCTACGGAACATGTTCGCTGTTTCTGCTAGTTCATGCATTTATGACCTCTAGACTGGACTATTGCAATGCACTGCTAGGTGGTTGTCTTGCATCTTCAATAAACAAGCTACAGATAGTAGAAAATGCTGCGGTTAGAGTCCTTACCAGGTAAAGAAAATATGATAATTTTACTCCAATTTTACAGTCTCTGCACTGGTTACATATTAAGTTCTGTATCGGTTACAAAATATTATTACTTGCTTATAAGGCCCTAGATGATTTAGCTCCCACGTGCTTAACTATTCTTATATCACACTACAATCCAACCCGCTCCCTAAGGTCGCAAAACTCTGGACACTTGGTAGTACATAGGATAGCAAAGTCCACTAAAGGAGGTGGAACTTTTTCATATTTGGCTCCCAAACTCTGGAATAGCCTTTTTTGATAGCGTTTGGGGTTCAGACACACTCTAACTATTTAAATCTAGATTAAAGACACATTTTTTTGGTCAAGTATTCATATAATGCATCTCATAACCTTGTACTGCAGTTATAGCTGATCAAACGCACATTATTATGCTTTAGCTTGGGTTGAACAAATAATTTTAGCTTGGATGGAAAAACAGCTACGCTAATTATGTCTCTATTTGTTTCTCTGTTTCTCTGATAAACATCCCGTGGTAACTAGGAATTACACAAGCTTCAGTCTGGATCCAACCCTTAAATGATCTGAGATGACCAAACATCTGAGAAGAGACGATGACAACCCTTCAGAGGACCTCAGAGGAAGCCATCCCTCAGACAGTACACCGAATTAACCAAATTCTGCCATAAGTTAAATCTATTAAGTTTCTACAATATATAAATCTATTGTAGAGACTTAATTTCCTGTAAAGCTGCTTTGCAACGATTATATCGTAAAAAGTGTTATTCAAGTAATCTTGAATTTAATCTTGAATTGAATATAGTTTGGTTTTTATGATAAAAATACAAAATGTTGTATTTTAATTTCATTTAAATCATATTCATTTATATAATATAATCATATAATTTATAGTGAAATTTACTGTAGAGAATTTACAGTGTTGGTATACAGTTTTAAAATGAATTTATTTTTTATTTTAAATATTTTACACAATTAATGTTTTACATATTTATTTGTTGATTGTAAGATGATGGCACAGGTAAATATCTAAATATAAAAAATAGGGCAAAAAATGTACCAATAATTAATATAATTAATATTCCACTATTAATATTTAAATTATTTATAATATTGTCCAGCTACCGATATGGTACCATATTTCGTGCATGCCTGAAAAGATCATCATGTGTTATCTTTGTCTGGGAATTTCCTTGATCAAGCTTGCAGAGAGTTGAGGAGCAGTTAGTTAAGTTAGATTACGAGGTGTATATGTAACCGGATAGCTTTAGTTCAGCAGGCAGGCTATGAAAGATAGTTTCAGTCAGTTCATCTCACTCTGTCCTCCTCACAATCCTTGATCCTAAGCAGTAAACACTGAGCCTAGCATGCCAGTCTAATTTTAGTAAACCTCACTTGACCCCAGGGCACCACCTTTTCCTAAAAAGATAACCCAAATCTCCCTGTCTCTCTCTCTCATTCACTCTTACTTTTCTTTCTTGCTCTCCGCCCCTCACTTTTGACCCAAAAACTACAGCGCCCCTGGGGTGACAGCCAAATCTTGGATGCGCGTATCTCCAAGTGAGTGTCTGCGTACATGTGTAGGACAGCTCGTCTGTATCGTTCAAGTATCTGATGACACTCACTTGTCGCTGATGGCATCTGGCTCTTTGCCAAAATAGCAGATAAACCGAAGATGCCTGATGGAGAGAATGAGGGTAGAAATGAAGAAGAGAAGGAGCGGAGGAGTGCCTCTGTCCTGGCAGGTCTCCGGCTCCTATTCCACTGATACAAGTTTAATCAGGCCTAATCTGCTTATCGGCCCCCTGCGGCTCCCATCAGACTAAAGTACTTAACGGAGAGCATGCACCCCTACCACGCTGCCATTGAACAGCAAAAGGAATGCGGATGAGGAGGGGTTTGCCTTAATCTGATTAATTAAAATAAACTAAAATAAACTTCACTGTCTTTATGTCTTTGGGATTCATCAAAGGAGTCAAATTTGTTCTCTCGCAGCTTAACATCTGTTTGTATAGATTTCAGATTTCTATTCACAATACTCTAGGTTTTAGATTCTGTTTGGATTTTTAAAATCAGTAAACAAAGTGCAGAAAAACCTTACTACAGTAGAATAATTTTCAATTTTTGAGTTTACTTGAATAAAAGAAGCTCTCAAAACATTTCACCACTTTCCATTTATCCTGCAGTGAAACATTAACTTCATCATTCATCTTATTGATAAATCATGCCAACTTAACCAGACAACATGTGATAATGCAATGAGCAAAAAAAAAGGGATCTCTTAAATGTTAAATAAAGTCGACAATCGTGCTTTTTTCACCAACTTGGGGCCAGATTTACTAACAGATTGAACCAGTGCAAACCGTCTTTTGGCGTAAAAATTGTACTTTCATGATTTACAGTACTAAAGACGCGCAGTGAAGAAAAGCACTGAAAAGACATGGACAGTTGTTTTTGCGGCTGACCTTATTGAATATGTATTTGTAGGAGTTTCCCTTTCAGAAGCAAAAATCTCTCAAGTTCCATAACAAACATGCAACACTCTGTGTGTGTGTGTGTGACAGAGCATGATTTGTGTTATGCTACATTTTTTTACATTTGTCTGTGTGGACAGAAACAATTTGTGTGAGGTCATATCTGGTTAGGACACAGTGGTAGCTCTTTATCTGTTTATGTCTTTACCTGTGAATTAAGGTCCGTTCATGCCATATCATAATTATCGTAATTACGAGATACCAACTTGAAAAAAAAACGTTCATGTCCTCATTGAACTCGAAATTTCAACTTGTGAACTGGGAGTTTTCTGAGAGCTACGGCTTGCACCGCATGCCCGCTGCACTTAACGTGGTACCTGGTGGCGCTTCCAGTAGTAAAATTTAATTAAGTTCAGTTATTTCGTAATATTTCTGTTAAAAAATTTGAGCAATTGACTTTTGCCAATTTAGATGTCCACATACAAAAGTAATGTGAATATAAACGAAAGACATGCAGCACAGAGTTGGATATCTAGGCTATCCGTGTAATTACAACCTAAAGAAATAATGGTTACACTTTATTTTAAGGTGTCCTTGTTACAGTGTAATTATTAATTTAAGTACTGAGTAATATTAATTAACTAATTAATATTATTATGAATGAATTAATGTACTTAATATATGGTTAGGGTTTGGCTTAGGGTTACTTGTATGGAATAATGCATAATTTATTGTTATTATAATAGTATGTACATGTAACGTGTAACAAGGACACCATAAAATAAAGTGTTACAGAAATAGTTATAAAGTGTAATAATAACGCATTTGCATAGCATCTGTTAATTGCATTGTGTTTTACAGCTGACAGTAACATTCACACAGGTTCATTGTGTTGACTGTTGCTATAGAAACAGATAATCCCCAGTCCGAGGACGTGAACAGCACTGAGATGAACGTCACGTGTTGTCATCTCGGAATTACGGTAATTATGAAATGCCGTGAACACAGAATTACTCTTTATCTGTGCTCAATTTTCAGCAGCCAGTACTCTCCACTTTTCAGTGTCACATGATCCTTCATAAATAATTATAATATGCTGATTCGGGGCTCAATAAACCTTTATTATTATTATCAATGTTACTGCTTAATATTTAATACATTTGTAACCTGCTGTAGCTGTAAGAGTTCTTTTCAATGCAGTGCATGTTCTCCAAGTATAATGAATTCTCCTTTGGGTGGTCGGCCAATGCAAGAGCACCTGGTGCTCATCAACCAATCTAATCGATACGCAAGCAGTTGATCTACACTTAGACTCTCTACTGGCAAGAGCATGATTAAACCTTGAACATGTCTGTGTGCTACATGTGTGTGCATTCACAAAAGCAGGTAAAAGTGTAAATATATTGCAACATTCTTGGGGTTCGTGACCTTTCTCTGGGTATCGGTGAGAGAGGTCTGCAAAAGGCAGACAACAAAAAGGCTCTATCTGAATATTGCCTCCACAACTCTGCTCACTTATAAACCAACATACCAGTAAAAAGTGAAATAAACAGGCACCTGATTAGCTGTTTGCTACTGTTTACTGTATACCCAGTAAATGTCAATAGTACCCTTATTGAGGTGTCACCCAAAATGTTGGATTATCTCTTTGACATTAGCTCGGTAACCATAATCATGTCCTCTTTGGAGACAACTACAAGTACAACCAGGGTTCAATAGGGTTGAGCCCCTCCTTAGCCAGAGTTCAAAGGTTCAACCTCACCAAGACTTTGTTTATCTCAATGTATCGCTCTATCTCTCCCCACCCTCTCGATATAATATGTATGTTTGTGTGTATATGGATCTCTGAGGGTGAAGTGCATATTTCCATTAAAGCCCTATCCTTCTCTCTTTCTTCTTCACCTCTCTTGCTTTGATAGTCTGGGCACCTGCGGTCCAGCACTCAGGGGATTAGGGGTTACCACATTGTCCTTGCCCCTTCTGTCTAATCCAGCCAGAGGGTTGTGTGTTTACCTTTCACACCAACTCCAATGTATAGCCCTCTTGACCCAAACCAGAGAAATCAACAAGGTTTAGCCTGTCTGTGCCTGATCCCTCGAGCACCCCATGGCTTGGGTTCAAAATCCAGCTGGCTGTGAGAGCATAAATGGCATGTTTTTTTTTTTTATCTAGAAAGGGGTCTCGTTTAGTAAATGTGGCTAAGCTAAACTTTAATGTTGGTATGTGTGTTACAGTATGGTGAGTCAATGATGTGACCCTCAACATGCTTTTTATACATAAAATGACTTCAGTAAGCCACTGCTATGATGAACATGATTTTAAAATGTTCCAAATGTTTTTTGAAAGAAGTCTCTTATGCTCACTTAGTTTTTTTTGTATTAAACACAGTAATATTGTGAAATTATTTTGTCTTCAGTCCTCATTAATATAACTTATTTCAATTTTTATATATTTTGTATTGTAATATATTCCTGTGATGTGAAGTTGAATTTTCAGCAGCCATTATTCTAGACTTTAGTATCACAAAGAGCCAATATTGTATTCACAATAGAACATAGAGAACATAACAAATGTTTAAACTGAGAAATTTTACACTTGTATCCACTAAATGAGCTCATTTCAAATTTGATGCCTGCTACAGTTCTCAAAAAAGTTGGCACGGGGCAACAAAGGGCTGAAAAAGCAAGACATTTTGAAAATATTCAGCTGGGAGAACATCTAGCAACTAATTAAGTTAATTGACCAGGTATGTAACATGATTAATGTGAATCCAAGAGGCTCATTTAAAATAGATTTTTTCAAAGTGGAAGTGTTCTATGGTGAAACGAGTCCAAATTTGACATTCTTGTTGGAAATCACAGATGCCGTGTCCTCCAGGCTAAAGAGAAGGGAGGCATTCCAGCGTGTTATCAGCGTTCAGTTCAAAAGCCAGCATCTCTGATGGTATGGGGTGAATAAGTGCATACGGTATGGGCAGCTTGCATGTTTTGGAAGGCACTATGAATGCTGAAAGGTATATAAAGGTTTAAGAGCAACATACAGGTGCTGGTCATAAAATTAGAATATCATCAAAAAGTTGATTTATTTCACTAATTCCATTCGAAAAGTGAAACTTGTATAATGTATACATTCATTCCACACAGACTGATATATTTCAAGTGTTTATTTCTTGTAATTTTGATGATTATAAGTGACAACTAATGAAAACCCCAAATTCAGTATCTCAGAAAATTAGAATATTACTTAAGACCAATACAAAGAAAGGATTTTTAGAAATCTTGGCCAAATGAAAAGTATGAACATGAAAAGTATGAGCATGTACAGCACTCAATACTTAGGTGGGGCTCCTTTTGCCTGAATTACTGCAGCAATGCGGCGTGGCATGGAGTTGATCAGTCTGTGGCACTGCTCAGGTGTTATGAGAGCCCAGGTTGCTCTGATAGTGGCCTTCAGCTCTTCTGCATTGTTGGGTTGCATCGCATCTTCCTCTTCACAATACCCCATAGATTTTCTATGGGGTTAAGGTCAGGCGAGTTTGCTGGCCAATTAAGAACAGGGATACCATGGTCCTTAAACCAGGTACTGGTAGCTTTGGCACTGTGTGCAGGTGCCAAGTCCTGTTGGAAAATAAAATCTGCATCTCCATAAAGTTGGTCAGCAGCAGGAAGCATGAAGTGCTCTAAAACTTCCTGGTATACGGCTGTGTTTACCTCGGACCTCAGAAAACACAGTGGACCAACACCAGCAGATGACATGGCAACCCAAACCATCACTGACTGTGGAAACTTTACACTGGACCTCAAACAATGTGGATTCTGTGCCTCTCCTCTCTTCCTCCAGATTCTGGGACCCTAATTTCCAAAGGATATTCAAAATTTACTTTCATCAGAGAACATAACTTTGGACCACTCAGCAGCAGTCCAGTCCTTTTTGTCTTTAGCCCAGGCGAGACGCTTCTGACGCTGTCTGTTGTTCAAGAGTGGCTTGACACAAGGAATGCAACAGCTGAAACCCATGTCTTGCATACGTCTGTGCGTAGTGGTTCTTGAAGCACTGACTCCAGCTGCAGTCCACTCTTTGTGAATCTCCCCCACATTTTTGAATGGGTTTTGTTTCACAATCCTCTCCAGGGTGCGGTTATCCCTATTGCTTGTACACTTTTTTTCTACCACATCTTTTCCTTCCCTTCGCCTCTCTATTAATGTGCTTGGACACAGAGCTCTGTGAACAGCCAGCCTCTTTTGCAATGACCTTTTGTGTCTTGCCCTCCTTGTGCAAGGTGTCAATGGTCGTCTTATGGACAACTGTCAAGTCAGCAGTCTTCCCCATGATTGTGTAGCCTACAAAACTAGACTGAGAGACCATTTAAAGGCCTTTGCAGGTGTTTTGAGTTAATTAGCTGATTAGAGTGTGGCACCAGGTGTCTTCAATATTGAACCTTTTCACAATATTCTAATTTTCTGAGATACTGAATTTGGGGTTTTCATTAGTTGTCAGTTATAATCATCAAAATTAAAAGAAATAAACACTTGCAATATATCAGACTGTTTGGAATGAATGTATACATTATACAAGTTTCACTGTTTGAATGGAATTAGTGAAATAAATCAACTTTTTGATGATATTCTAATTATATGACCAGCACCTGTATGATCCCCTCCAGATGACGTCTATTTCAGGGAAGGCCTTGTGTATTTCAGCAGGACAATGCAAAACCACATACTTCATCGCTTCATAGTAGAAGAGTCCAGGTGCTGAATTGGCCTGCCTGCAGTCCAGATCTTTCTCCTATAAAGAACATTTGGTGCATCATTAAACAAATAATACGTCAAAGATGGCCACTAACTCTTTAGCAGCTGGAAACCTATATCAGGCAAGAATGGGACCAAATTCCAACACCAAAACTCCAGAAACTCATAACCTTGATGCACACATGTCTTCAAACTGTTTTGAAAAGAAGAGGATATGCTACACCATGGTAAACATAACCCCCGTCCCAACTATTTTGAGACCTGAAACAGGCATCAAATTTGAAATGAGCTCATTTTGTGCATAAAATTGAAACATTTCTCAGTTGAAACATTTGTTATGTTATCTACGTTCTATTGTGAATTAAATATTGGCTTATGTGATTTGAAATAATTTTAGTTTTCATTTTATTCAAATTTCAAAAAACATCCCAATATTTCCAGAATTTGGGTTGCAATGTGCTTTACTGTCACTTTTAGTGTGTGTATTTATGTGTGTCAGAGCATGTAAGCGGAGTGAAGCGCGAGCGGATACAAAATGCCCTTTGGTAATTTGCTAGTTCCAGAATCTGTGGAATAGGCTAAGCAATAGTTTGTCAAAGCTAATGTTTCTAAAACCAAATTCTAAAATCCTGTGAAGATTGAAAGGCGCAACATTTCCCCGCAATTTTGGTTTATTTTAATTTTAGAAAGTGTGTTTCTTTTATTTACGCAATAAAATAATTAATTAAGTGCATTTCATCTTGTGTGTGCTTTCATGAGCCTGATAAGCAAGGTGTATTTTGTGAAATTCTATACCTGCATTTCATCTTGTGTGCGTGTTTTGAATGTTTGCACAATAACTGAAGCGCCATTTTAATGTAAAAGAATACTTTTTCAGTTATAATATTTTTTTTTACAAAAGTTTGCTTAGTGGCTTCAAAAATAAGACACGTTTTTAAATTCATCATTTTTATTTAATACATTTAAATTAATAACGTCACGTTGAAACATAACCGTTACTTATCGGACTAATACTTTAATTGAGACATTTATTCAATAATTTCATTATAAACGGGGAAAAAATAGGCCTACTGGAGACATTTAATGTCAGAGCGTGATCTGAGCGGGATTTGGTTTACCGGTGAGCGTGAGCGGAACATTAGCGGAGTGTTTGCTTTGGCAGTGAGCGACTGAGCGGAGCGCACGCCCACAAAGCAAAATATTGAGCTGAGCGTCACACCGCTCCGCTTCGCTCACATGCTCTGGTGTGTGTGCATAAATAGTATCTTAAAATATCAGATAATTTGACCTTTTGACTTTTTTTATAACAGTTTTTTATAAGTTTAGTTCTGGTTGTAAAATGCCATGTGTTCAAATGTACAGTGTATCAATTAATAACTCATGATATTTGTGAGTTTTACATTGTTTCAATTTTTACTTTATTATTGTTTGTTTGCATGTGTTTTAAATTAATTTGAAGATGATTGTTGAAAATGTCTTTATTTTGGACACTTTTACATGTCATTGTCCCAGGTACAGTGTGAAAGTCATTCTCATAACCCGTTTTCCCTTCAAGGAGAGTGTATGCTAAGTTTCACCCTCAGTCCAAGACAAGCACCTTCTGCTCCTCTTATCAGCGAGCAGCAAAGCCAGCCACAGGGATTATTTTGAACATAACAACACCAAGACTCATCACAGCTCCAGCCACGGGGGGTCTGCCACACTTCTTACCCTTTATGAAGTGTGCTCTCATCTGGCAGGCTGGACCACGGTCACCTGTCCTCACTACCAGAGACTCATGTCAGGGCTTTGTTTCACTTCTGACCTGACACAAATACCTGCTGTCCCTCACTTTGGTAAACTACCCAGGGGGAAAAAAGGAGGATTTGGGAAAATCGCTTGGTACCTCAAGCAGAGATATCTTAGACTGAGTGTGAGTATGTAGTATGAAGTGAGAGCAATGATAACTGTGAATTGAATATGTCTGCCAGTCTAGATCTGTGATGACTCTTGGGGAGCATTTGTGGAGAGAAAGGCTGGTCTTGTCCATGTTTTAAAACACCACAAAATGCATAATGCAAGAGGGTGTAAAGATTAAAGGAATATGTAATGGAACAGCTTTGGTTGACTATTTTTTGTTGCCTTTTTCACCTCAAAATTAGCGCTTTTTTTAGGAGAATAGAAAGGACAGCCAGTGGGATCTAAAGAGTGTTTAAAATGAGGGTCTATAAAACTCTAGTTCAAGACCTTATCATATTTTTTACTTTCATCTTCAAAAAGCCTGAATAATATAAAACACTATCTTGTGTTTTATATTAACACTAAAACTCTTTTGTGATGATGTCTATGTGCGTGACTGCTTATTTTTAAAACTTTTGTCCATCACTCATTCTGCACAGATGCAAAATTTATCAAAATTGAGAGTAAAGACATTTATAATGTTGCAAAAAATTTAAATGCTGCAATTTTCAAATTTGTTCATCAAAGAATCCTGAGAAGAATAGAAAGTATCAATGTTTCCACAAAACTATTAAGCAGCACAACTGTTTTCACAATGTTTCTTGAGCTCCAAATAAGCAAATTATGATTTGTGACACAAATTTCTGATGAAAATTCGGCTTTGCCATTACAGGAATAAATTACATTTTAAAATATAAGTACATATTAAATTATTTTTAATTACAATAATATTTTATAATTTGACAGTTTTACTGTATTTGTTATCAGATAAATGCAGCCTTGATTAGTATAAAAGATGTATTTTCTGTGCTCCTGTGGCTCAGTGGTAGAGCATTGCGTTAACAGCGCAAAGGTTGTGGGTTCAATTCCCTGGGAACACACATACTGACAAAAATGTATAACCTGAATGCACTGTAAATTGCTTTGGATAAAAGCATCTGCTAAATGCATAAATGTGAATGTCCTGTTTCAAAAACATTAGAAATCTTACCAACTCAAACTTTTTAGCAGTAGTATAGGTATAGTAGTATATTTTTGAAAACAATTGTTTTGTTATTGTTGTTGTTATTTTACTTGGCAATTACACTCCATGACATTTTTAGAGTTATTACATTTGTACTTTCCTTCAAAATTGTATAGATAGGATATGTGAACATATACATTTAAAGAGTTAGCATTTTCTCTCTTTTCTTCATCTTGGACCCTGCTATGTCACTGAACATGATATCACACCTAACCAAGAGAAGCAGACTGAAGTAGACTGTTTTGACTGTACCCTGATTAGCCTACAGATGCCCATATTGCAAGCATTCTCCACAATTCTGTCCTGTCATTTACGGGGTCAGTAGATATGTTCCACTGAGGTTAAACAAAGCCCCTCACTCACGTCAAGCTCAGGGAAACCAACAGACTCTGAAGCTATCAGTAAATAATCAGCACTAATAGGTACATAATGGCTAACAGTGAGGCTGTATTTGTGCGGATGCATCACTGCAGATCGAGCACAGACAGCGTGACCTCTCCTTTTCACCATGCTGCAGTCATGCAGTCTAGCGGAGGGGGGAGATGCTAGCAACCAACCCCCCCATCGCTCTTTGCTTTCTCCAGCCTGTCTGCTCAAGGCCCTCCCCTGACTGTAGACTGGATATTAAGCCTCATGGTTTTTCTGCCATTTACTTCTAAGGCTGACTCTCCTGGGACACGGGTGCTCTTTGCTTGAAGACAATGAGAGTTCTATGAAGTGAGTTCCCGGGCCGGGGTCAGGCAGGGGATATGAAAGAAGGAAGAGATGATGGCTGATTATGAGTGTTGTGGAATGGTTTGGCAGAGATTACAGGCATTGTCAGACGCAGTGAACTGCCGGAGCACGAATAAATCGCCCCGCCACCTCATGTGTTTCATTTTGCCTGATTCCAGAACAACAAACAATGCAGAAACATAAAAGTCTATGTCAAACCATAATGGGACCCAAAAAACAATCTACATTGTATGCAGATGATGTAAGTCCATAATGTCATACCAGGCCAAGAAAACAAGAGCCATATAGAAGTGTTGATCCCAAGTAGTAGGAATATTTCCTGAGGGGATTTGTATTTCTCTCTTTTCAAGTATTGCTCAAATAAAGCATATAGTTACGCTTCACTTTGCAGACTATTCATCATGTATGTCTTTGATATTCAAAAAACACATCCTCCGTAGTGCATACACATTCTCACATGCACAGAGCCTCGTTCAGAAGACTTAACGTGCCTTTAGTGGTGAAATCGCAGTGAATGGGTCATGGGATCATGTGTTAACACACCCACGCATGCAAGCACTACGATCTCTGCAGAACATGCACGTCTTCTGACAGCGTTTTGGCTGCTTTCAAACTCCTCATGGTCACTCCATGTAAACAAAGGTTTGTTTTTCTTTTTTTTGGGGGGGGGGGGCAAATGTGTTGAAGCCACCCGCTTCAGAGGGGTTCAGTGAAGGGGGGATTGAGAAAGAAATAAAGAGAAAGAGAGAAAGGGCT
>QVTF01024558.1:35000-45808 GCA_003573665.1 Oxygymnocypris stewartii | reverse complement strand
AAGTTTCTCGCTCAAGTTCACATGAGACCTAAAGCGCATCCTGTTTGCTTAAAAGCGCAACGTTTCGTTGTTATTCTGAGTGCACACAAATAAACGTAGAGTCTTTACAGATTCGAAAGATGTATTAGGCTACTTTTATCTGTATGACCAAGAATGACAGAGATTTTAAGAGCAAGTGAGCGCACCGGAGCCTGTCCTGCAGCAAACGCACTTCCTCTCTCTATACAAACACTTCAATAGCGCACATTTCTCTAGGTTAACATCATATTGAGCGGCCATGTAAAGTTGCTACTACATTCATCTTTCAGATGAAAAGCCATATTTGAGGTTGATGAATGATAGGTGAGCGTTTGGATGTCCTGCCCGAGTGTATTACCACATAGACCAGCCGTTAACAATCTGTCCATCACGGACTGCGTCATTCACTTAAACAGCCACACCAAAGCAAACAGGAGGAGAGCATAAAGAGACAGGGAAACTAGAATTGAGTTCAGAATTAAAATATACAGTTTATAGTTTATTTATATAAAAGGTATATTTGTGTGTAAAGTTGGGTATCATTACTCTAGAACAATGTCTGCTGCAAATTTTATAGAGAATGTGTAATGTTTTTAGCTATTAACCTAGCTGCAAAACTGTTAACTAATTTAGGGCTGAATTCTGTCTGAATTTGGATCTCTGTCTGTCACACTCTGGCATCCTCAGGAACCCAAAGATGAGACTTGGAATCAAACAGGATACTTTTACCGCAGAAGCTGTCCGCATGTTATATAAGGTTATATATTGTTGCTGTACTTCCAAAACCTTTTATGTCCAAATTGTAACACAGCAAAACCACTAACACTTTTTAAACGATTAAATACTGTGTTGTCAAAGTTAACAAGCACTTTTTATTGGTTAGATATTTTCAAAACCCAGTGTTATGCATAAAGGATGACTAATAGTAATGATTTATGACTAAAAATAAAGCTCTTTAAATATGGGGCTACAAGGTTTCAAAAGGACAGCAGCATTATGACAGGTGAGCTGAATAATGGGAGAAAGAGCTTCTTCATTCAAAGCTTCAAGCTATGGAACGGGTTTCTTTTATCAGATTTCATCAGAAATGCTTCGACTTTGAGACTATTTTTAAAAAAGCTGGTGAAGACGCATTTGTTTTAAGTTGTTTTTAATTAACTGTTTTGTTCTTGTTATATGTCGCTCTTGTTTTAGTTTAGTTTCTTGTTCTCTATTTTCCAACCTAGTTTGTTTTCCATGGTTTTTTATTAATTACTCCACCTGTTTCTGTTCTTCCTGATTAGTTCCACTGTGTTTCTCCCCTGGTTTCCTTTGTCTGCTATCGTTTTGTATATGTTATGCTACCCCCATGCTCCTGGATTTCATCTGTTTCTTATGTGAATTATTATTAAAATACTTTATTAAACTCCACTCCTTCGTCGTGCGCTTCACTAGCAAGCACCATAAACAGTTGTTGTTGTTTTTGTTTTTAATTGTTGCGCTTTGGTTTTAAGAAGAGCGCATTACAAATAAAATGCATTGTTATATGACAGTCTTGCTGAAGCTACAAGAACCATATCAGCCCTTTGATGAAGACACAGTGCCATATTTTCGTACAACGCACCTTTTGGTTATGATTTTTATTTAATTTATAATTATGATTCGCCTGATATTATTTTCTGTGATTTAAATGATTGACGAGTCGTTCATCCCGAGAAAGCAGATGCATCTTCATTAGACCTGGAGGATTTGCTGGGACTCACCACTTTCTCTTTCATCTTTCTCTCTGTTAGCTTTACAGCTCTGGTCCAGCTGGGGGGGAGCTGTTCCCTGAGCGGGTTGGATGGAGTCGGAGGCAGGCTAAACAGGCAGCGGCACAGGCAGCTCTAGACGAGCTGCTGAAAAGAGGGCCACTGCCAGGAAAGGTGAGAGAAGGACTGAAAGAGTGATGATTGAGAGGAACACAAAGTAGAATGATCTGATGTAGAGTTTCTCTCTGTTCTAGAGGGTCAGCAGGATATAGCCACGGGTCCGTGAACATTTTTACGGCTACTTCATCCCTGGCCTCCTACCATATGCGAGGGCTCATGGGGAGCAACTAGTGTATCGAATGGATCAAGCGGGGCCCCCCCACGCACAGAGGTACACACACACTCTCTCTCTGTCTCTGTGTACAGTATGGGCAGATACGGCTCTCTTTGGGCAGCCATTGCTGGTGATATCTGCCCGTCTCTATAGTCAGAGTATGGTTGCTCACACTCACACACAGAGCCCTCACTGTCATGAAGATCATGTGTCTTTGTCTCTCTCACACTGTCATGAAGATCATGTGTCTCTCTGCTTGTGTGTCTCTGTCTCTCAGGTTTACACGCCAAGTGCAAATTGGGGCCCGATCCCCCCCCCCCCATGAGCGCTTCGAGTAAAAGGGAGGCCAGGAATGCAGCAGGTCAAGCGGCCGTGGCTGTATTAATTGGAGAGGATTTGAGCGTGAGAATGCCAACCCCTCAGGTACACACACTCATGCACCCTCTCTCACACACACACACACACTCATACACCCTCTCTCACACACACACACATGCACCCTCTCTCACACACACACACACACACACACACACACACACAGACACTCATACACCCTCTCTCTCACACACACTGAAGCTCTGAATCTGCTGTCAGAAACTTGTTTCACATTGAAGCTCCACTCCTTTCCCCTTTAACACGTAATCTCTGATGTTTACAGCCCTCCAACAGCAGTTTCTCCCCCAGAACAGACCAGCCACCGCCACCTGAGAGAGAGAGAGAGAACACCGCACACTCAGGCACTGAAAAACCTGAAAAGCACAGTTTATTGAAATTGTGTCTTCTATTGTATTTATTTTCTGCTATTGCTTGTAATTTTGTTATTTGTAGAAAAGATGTTTAGCACTGAGCCCATAGCAGCATTTTTAGATTTATGTTCATGTTACATATTTTTGATTGCATTTGAGTTAATAAAAATGTAGATGGTTGTTTAAAATGGGTATATAATATGATAATATCGATCGATTATACTCCTGTATCGAATTGTATAATGTTTTTTTAGGTATCGGCAAAAATCGTATCGCTGGGTATGAGAATCGATATCGAATCGGGACGAACCATCCGATTTACACCCCTAGTAATTACATCTCTATGAACATTGCTCGACCTGGACCTCTTTTCACTTTTACTGAATCAGAAAGGCTTGTACATGCCTTCATTACGAATAGGTTGATTGTAGTAACGCCTTGTTCTCCGACCTTACAGCTAAATCTCTCAACAGGCTACAGTACTGTATGTTCATGTGCTTTCTTGTAATGCTCTTCGGGAACACACCGTTAACGCTAGGATTCATTTTAAAGCTCTAATTTTAACAATGCACCTGCTCGGTAGTTTCACCACAATATCTTTGTGATACGTATAGTCTTATATCCACCACCACTCTCTCTATTCTGCCTTCTCTCTTTTACCTATATCAGCCTTCGTGTGTCATGGGAGAAAGAAGCTTCTTCATTTCAAAGCTTCAAGCTATGGAACGGTTTCTTTTTTATCAGATTTCATCAGAAAATGCTTCGCCTTTTTGAGGACTATTTTTAAAAAAGCTGGTGAAGACGACATTTGTTTAGGTTGTTTTTAATTAACTGTTTTGTTCTTGTTATATGTCGCTCTGTTTTAGTTTAGTTTCTTGTTCTCTATTTTCCAACCTAGTTTGTGTCCATGGTTTTTGATTAATTACTCCACCTGTTTCTGTTCTTCCTGATTAAGTTCACTGTGTTTCTCCCCTGGTTCCTTTGTCTGCTATCGTTTGTATATGTTATGCTACCCCCATGCTCCTGGATTTCATCTGTTTCTTATGTGAATTATTATTAAAATACTTTATTTTAACTCCACTCCTTCGTCGTAGCGCTTCACTAGCAAGCACCCATAACAGTTCTTGTTGTTTTTGCTTTAATTGTTGCGCTTTGGTTTAAGAAAAGCGCATTACAAATAAAATGCATTGTTATATGAGAGTCTTGCTTTAGCTACAAGAACCATATCAGCCCTTTGATGGAGACACAGTGCCGTATTTCCGTACAACACGCCTTTTATGGTTATGATTTTTATTTAATTTATAATTATGAGTCGCCTGATTTTATTTTCTGTGATTTAAATGATTGACGAGTCGTTCATCCCAAGAAAGCAGATGCATCTTCATTAGACCTGGAGGATTTGCTGGGACTCACCACTTTCTCACCACTCTTCAAATCTTAAAAAGTTTGAGAACCACTGATCTAAGCTAACGGAGTGTGTTAAAAATATATAAATATTGGATGACCAATAATTTTCTCCTATTAAATTCGGATAAGACAGATACAGTATATTACTTATTGGACCTAAAAACAGTACACAGAATCTATCTTTTGAAAATCATATTTCCCATGTTACAAAAACAGCATTCTTCCATCTTAGAAACATTGCCAAGCTACGGAACATGTTAAGTGTTTCTGATGCAGAAAAGTTAGTTCATGCATTCATGACCTCTAGACTGGACTATTGTAATGCACTGCTAGGTGCTTATCCTGCATCTTCAATAAACAGGCTACAGATAGTACAAAATGCTGCGGCTAGAGTCCTTACCAGGTCAAGAAAATATGATCATATTACTCCAATTTTACAGTCTCTGCACTGGCTACCTGTTTCGTATCAGTTATAAAATGTTATTACTTGCCTATAAGGCCCTAAATGATTTAGCTCCTGCGTACCTAACTAATCTTTTATCACGCTACAATCCAACCCGCTCCCTAAGGTCACAAAACTCTGGACTCTTGGTAGTACCTCGGATAGCAAAGTCCACTAAAGGAGGTAGAACTTTTTCATATCTGGCTCCAAAATTCTGGAATAGCCTTCCTGATAACGTTCGGGGTTCAGACACACTCTCTCTGTTTAAATCTAGATTAAAGACACATCTCTTTAGCCAAGCAGTCATATAATGCATCTCACAATCTAGTACCAGTCTATCTAAACAAATGCACATTATTATGATTTAGCTTGGGTTGAACTGATAATTTCATCCAGGGTTATTCCTGGAAGGAACAACTGCTACGCTAATTGTCTTTTTGTTTCCTCTGTTCCTGCCACGGGATTAACATCCCATAATTACACAAGCTTCAGTCTGGATCCAACCCTTAAACGATCTGACATGACCCGAACACCTGAGAAGAGACGATGACAACCCTTCGGAGGACCTCAGAGCAAGCCAACCATCAGCGATTTATACTGAATTAACCGCAGTCACCGGATCCAGTCCGTGTCCAGATCAGATGATCACCGCAGTCACCGGATCCAGTCCGTGTCCAGATCAGATGATCACCGCAGTCACCGGATCCAGTCCGTATCCAGATCAGATGATCACCGCAGTCACCGGATCCAGTCCGTATCCAGATCAGATGATCACCGCAGTCACCAGATCCAGTCCGTATCCAGATCAGATGATCACCGCAGTCACCGGATCCAGTCCGTATCCAGATCAGATGATTCAACCGCAGTCACCGGATTCCAGTCCGTATCCAGATCAGATGATCACCGCAGTCACCGGATCCAGGTCGTATCCAGATCAGATGATGGATCAGCACCTAGAGACGAGTCTGGCCGAGGGGGAACTGCCCCCCCCCCCGACTGAGCCTGGTTTCTCTCAAGGTTTTTTCTCCATTCTGTCACCGATGGAGTTTTGGTTCCTTGCCGCTGTTGCCTCTGGCTTGCTTAGTCGGGGAATCTTCATTTCCAGCAAAATCATCGACTTGATTGCACAGCTATTATTTAAACTGAACTGAGCTGGACAATGCCATTACTAAATTCAATAATGAAATGCACCGCGCCTGACAGGGCAAGCCTTGACACTAATGCATTAACTTGGATCACGTACTTCTCCCGCAGCATCTCATTCTGTTTCCTCCACTATTTTTAGATGCATTTTGTCCATAGAAATGTGTTATTCTGTGCTGTAATTTGAGCAACCGGCTGAAGTTGGACTAATCGATAATGAGAATCGTTGTCGATGATTTTCATTATCGATAATCGATTTTATCGATTAGTTGTTGCAGCCCTAATTATGACTTGTAATGCACATTGTACAATCTCATGAATACTTGTAAGCACAGTTGATACATTACAACACTTACACTGCTTTGTTCTGCTATGCGTTTTATATTCGGTTAGAATTATTTACAACAATATAAAATGTATTACAACGCACATTATGAATAATTATAATGCATTAAACATAAAGGCTTTAAGTAAAGTGTTACAAATTAATTTAAGTTATATATATCTTGCACAATTCTGCTAGCTAAAAACGCATATATTCCATCTTTATTTGACCCTCTAGCACTCTCTATTATAATTATATCTATTCGTTTTATTTTTATTAAAAACATAGCTTTCTAATTGTTTTTATTCTATCTACTTTGTGCCCGCGTGGGTATTTTATATATTAGCGTAGATGTAAATCTTCTTACGGTGTAACTAGTACATCGTGTTCCCGGTTCCGGTTGACCTAATTAATGCAGCCTAACGATCATTTAACGGATTTGAATATTAGAAGCATATTAGTGTGTTAAGTGTACGCCAGGTTAAAGAGATGGAGGTTTAAAGGGCTGAAGAAAGATCCTTGAAGAGTTCTAAAAGTCTTTACTCTATTAAGTCATTTAATGTATAATAATAATAACATGCATTTTCATTTATTGGCCCATCAGGGTGACTGTAAGGCAGGTAAGAGAGAATGTGAGATTGAAAAAAATATATAAATTTTTAATTGTATTTTATTTACAACACCATACAATCAAAACATACATAATGAAGGTCCAAGACACATTATTGTGCAGCCTGGTCTAACCACAGAGAGATGAACAGACTTTCCGTCATTCCTGCAACAGATCATGTTCAACAAGTAAACCATACCTGATATTTACGTGTGTTATTTAAGTGTTTCTGCTTATTTCCATGGATTCAAGAAGAAAATATCCATCATCAGTAGTCAAGGAGAATATCAGTGTAGTAGAACATCTGATGTGGTACAGTGCTCAGAGGACAACAGTCAACCGGATTCATCTGCGGGGATGCAGATATCTGATACAACCCCCCCCTAAAAAAAAGCATGTTAATATCAGGAGCATCTGTGTATATATATAGGTTTTGTAGCCATAAACTCATGCATGCTTTGTACTTTCATAAAAAAAGACATTTTATATCTGAGAAACTAATGGTTATAAACATCTATTTTTGAACAGAGCAGGCTATTAATAATCATAAACTTGTTCTAAACATACTTAGACTCATAGCATTCATCATGATTCAGTGTGTATTACTTTTATTGTTTTATATAGAGCATGAAAACATCATCGCCCATTTAACTAAAATTAATTTCTTATGGTATTCACAATGTTTTACTCTATTTCAAACATTGTAGTCAGGAATTATAGTTTGGGGAAAACCCAATCATGATTTTGTAGTCATATAGCCTGATATTATTCTGTAGTCATAGATTCAAGCATGCTTTATACTATAAAAAGGACATTTTATATCTGAGAAATGAATTGTTGTTTAGCACGCTATATTATCTATTTGTGAACCGAGTACGAACACCGTGTTGCTTTCATGCAGATTACTTCATCACAGAATATGTTTAAAAAAAAAGATATATATTTACAAGCAGGCAGTAAACAGGAATTAAATTAAACCTATACACTTTATATTGTGTGAGAGAGTGAGTGTGTGAAAGTGTGTGAGAGAGTCTGTGTGTGAGAGAGTCTGTGTGTGAGTCTGTGTGTGAGTGAGTCTGTGTGTGAGTGAGTCTGTGTGTGAGTGAGAGAGTCTGTGTGTGTGTGTGTGTGTGTGTGTGAGGGTCTGTGTGTGTGTGTGTGAGGGTCTCTGTGTGTGTGTGTGAGGGTCTGTGTGTGTGTGTGTGAGAGGGTCTGTGTGTGTGTGTGTGAGAGGGTCTGTGTGTGTGTGTGTGTGTGTGTGTGAGAGAGTGTGTGTGAATGAGTGAGTGTGTAACAGTGAGTGTGTGTGTGTAAGAGTGAGTGTGTGTGTAAGAGTGAGTGTGTGTGTGAGAGAGTGAGTGTGAGTCTGTGTATGTGAGTGAGTGAGTGTGTGTGAGAGAGTGTGTGTGAATGAGTGAGTGTGTAACCAGTGAGTGTGTGTGTGTAAGAGTGAGTGTGTGTGTAAGAGTGAGTGTGTGTGTGAGAGAGTGAGTGTGAGTCTGTGTATGTGAGTGAGTGAGTGAGTGTGTGTGAATGAGTGAGTGTGTAACTGAGTGTGTGTGTGTGTGTAAGAGTGAGTGAGTGTGTGTGTATGTAAGAGTGAGTGTGTGTGTGAGAGTGAGTGTGAGTCTGTGTGTTAGTGTGTGTATGTGTGTGTGAGAGTGAGTGAGTGAGTGAGTGAGTACTGGTATTCATTACCTTATTTATGAGCACAAGGAAACAAGCTTGTAAATCATCCAGAATGAAGCTGTTGAAGAAAAATCTATTTTATGCTGACTTTCATGTTTCTGTGAATATGTACTGATGTGTCTGAGCAGAAAGAAATGGGTCCGGGGCTGTATGTTTGTGACCTGAAGGGTTATTTGAGCTCTAAATATAAGAGCGAGTGTTATTTGCTTCCTCACCAAGTGTGGAAAAGTACAGCTGCGGAGAGTTTGTGAGCTCTTCGTTGTCGCAATCGGCATAACAGGACCTTCTTTGCAAAGAATAACCCTTTTTAAAGACCAAGAGTGAAGAGTGCTTCGTTAAACAAGACCAGCTTCACACACAAAACATTTCACCCAGAGAAGAAGAGTCTGCAAACGGTTTCAGCATTTGCTACCAATCCTTCTTTATTTATAACCAAGGAAAAGCAAGTTAAGCGAGAAAGACAATGAGTGTTTGCTTGTGACGGTATGATGTCTTTGGTCCGAACCGGAGCCGGTCGAAGCTCATGACTGAAGGCACTTGATTACAGCGGTCTCAGATCGTTTTGGACGAGTCTCTCTCTCTCCATACGCGAGGAAGAACAGAAGCTGCTTTTATAACAGAACTAATAAATCGCACTACATACAAGGCCGGAGGCTACAAAACACTATACATGTAGTTTACATATATACAGGATTGAGCTGAGACACACAGACGTCCCAGCATGCACAGCGAGCGCAGCGTGGAATGAGAGCGTGAGGTATATCGTGAGCGTGAGGACTCGTGCACTTGCACCCGACGCGCCGGGGTCGAGCCCAAAACTATAATCACTATTTGGCAAGGTTTTATTGGCCATTTAAAGGCAGGACTGAATGAGCTATAATCGGTCGAATGAGATCAAATAATTTTGAGGCAGAAAGAACGGTTCACTCATTAAGCAGACTCTGTAATCACTTTATGCTAAGTGCAAAACTGCATTTTATGGGTTTTTGAACGAGTAAATAGGACTGCATGATAGGATACATGACCGATTATAGCTCATTTAGTCCTGCCTTTAAATGGTTAATAAACCCATAAAATGCAGCTGGCAAAAATGTATTAGAGTTTCCGGCCCGACACGCCGGCTTCACTCGACTGTCTTAGTGTTGATCATCTGAGAAGCGCTCGAGCACTTGAACGAGGAAGCACACGAGCAAACACTCACTACTGAGAGACTAACACTGAACGCTAATGTGACAGAAGAGAAGACAGGAGAGAGAAGAGCGGATGTAAACATGACTTTCTTCATCGGACAGATGTGTGTGTATGTGAGTATGTGTGTATGTGAGAGTGTGTGTGAGTGAGTGAGTGAGTGTATGTATGTATGTAAAGAGTGTGCGTATGTGAGTGTGTGTGTGTATGTGAGAGTGCATATGAGTGTGTTTATGTGTGTGTGTGTGTGTGTGTGTGTGTGTGTGCGTGCGTGTGCGTGTGTGTGTTTGTATGTGAGTGAGTGAGTGTGTGTGTGTGTGTGTGTGTGTGTGTGTGTGTGTGTATGTGTGTATGTGAGTGAGTGAGTGAGTATGTGAGAGTGTGTGTGTGTGTGTGTGTGTGTGTGAGTGAGTGCATGTGAGTGTGTGCGTGTGTGAGTGAGAGTGTCACGGGCCGTGCGTCCGCGGCTGCCTCTGTGGAAGCCCGTTGTGGGCGGGTCGATCCGAGCGATAGCCTGAGGAGTGGGAGGAGCCTCGTGTGCTATTGGTCGGCTGGGAGTCGAGGTCAGTCTGAGAGCGGTAGCCGCTTCGGCCGGGGTTTCTCTCGGGGGGGGTGTTTCCGTTATATCGCTGAGTGCCCTGGTAGCCTTGGATGAAGCGTCTGTTGCCCTGGAAAACCTGCGCGGCAGGGAGAGAGAGAGCAGATCAGCAGGGGTTAAAGATAAAACATTACTGCGGCAATGTAATATGCCTATACATAATATGAACATTAACTTAAGTAAATAACGTATTATAACAAATACCTGCAGATGGCGCCAACAGCCTGGTGACGTTTCACTTTACAGCGTGATGAAACGATGTTTAAATCCATTACATTTTAATATTTGGCCACATACAAACTCAGAAACTTTTATTTTGAAATCGCGATGAGGCATAAAAGGCATATTTACACAAGTTGATGTATTCTGCCGTGTTGGAAAAGGTTTATAAAGGATTTACGTTACAAATCCAGTGAGATAATGCACAGTTTTCCCAGATGAACGTTAAGCAACTCATATTCACAGCATATAAGAGTTTAAACCTTTCACACATACAGTCTTCATTAAGAGCTCATGTGTGAACAGGACCGGCTTTTCAAAAATCCCGGGAAATTGGTTCTGGGAATAATATAGTTCTT